>VWPU01007901.1:0-18993 GCA_013398955.1 Callaeas wilsoni | reverse complement strand
CGGGGGAGCCCCGCGGAGCCCCCCGGAGGGGATGGGATCGGATCGGGCTCCCCGCGGGAGCGGCGCCGGCGGAGGGGCCGCCCGGAGGGGTCGCGGCGCCCGCCCGGAGCGATGTGTCGCGTTCCCCCCCTGCCCCGGGCCGAGCCTTGCCCTCCCCGGCTCGGAGTTCGCTCCTGCGGGGCCGGCAGCGCCCGGGGCCGCCGGTGCGGCACGGAGGGTCCCGGTGCCGCGCTCGAGCCACGTTCGCGGGCTGAAGTGATGCAGCAGAATTGTTTTCCTTAAAGTCCTTGAGCCGGTGAAGCGCAAGGAGGGCACACGGGGATGGGTGCCGGGCGCAGGTAGCGCGCAGGATGGTGTTGGGATGCGGATGGGGCACGCACGGCTGGCAGGTGTTGGGGCGCAGGGAGGGCGCGGGGCGCTGCTGGGGTGCACAGAGGCGCAGTTGCGGCACATGCGGGTGGCAGATGCCGGTCTTGCCCGTTCCCCTCGCCGTCCCTGGGCGCATACACCGCGCATCCGTGGGCCATCCGTGCTCTCCCCCTTCCCTCCTGACCAACCCCACCTGGAGCTCCCTGTGCATCCTGACCCGCACCGGTTTTATTTTCGTGCTGCATTGCTGTTGACATGGAAACCAATACCACTTTCTGTTCCAGAGAATTGGAAGCTAAAGCTACCAAAGAAGTCGAAAGAAAACTAAGCAGGTAAGAGACTCATTTAAATTCCCTCCCACAGTTCAGATGGAAAGGTGGCCTAGGGCTAGGAATAGTTGTGGGCTTTATCGGGAGCTTTAATCTCTTGTTAATTGTAAGGATAAAAAACCTCTGAATTTGAAAACGTTCTCTATTGCATGGAGAAATGTCTGCAAGTTTAGTTAATTCTGTAGACTAAACACCTTTTTAACTGTTGTTTGGAGTTTTTTTGTGTGTAACAACTTCAGATGTTTAATAGAGTTTCTTGAATAGGGGAGGTTTTTGAAGAGAAAAATAACTTTTCTGCACTAAGTTGTAGTTCCTAACAATAACTGAAAAATGAATGGAGGGTTTGAGAGTTTTTTATACGCTTCAACCAAATATTTTTGGGAGGCAAAACAGTTCTGGCAAGAGCTCAAATAAACCGTATGTTGCCATATAACTACTGGCTGTGCCTCTTTTGCCATGAAGAGTTAGCTGGTGAATTTCCTGTTTACGTATAGTTTTTAGAATGAGAACTTAACAGAATGGGCTCAGGAGTTAACTCCTTAACTCGGGAGTTCAGAGTCATGTTGAACTAAGAATTCTGTGCCAGTAAGGTCTATCACTTTTGTATTTAAGTAGTTGTTTCTTCTGCACCGTTTGTTTTTAGTCAGGTGACTTTCTTGCAAGTATCTGCTCTGTTGGTTACATTCTTTGTTTTCAACTTTTATCCGACTTCCTTTTTGGGTTCTTTTTCAGTTAGACCTTTAAAGGCCTTTTGCTAGCGATCTGTTAAAGGGATTTCCACTGAGGCCGTTTGAAATGTGCACAAATCCTGAGTACAGCTGATAGAATCTTAGGTTTGGTACCCTGCTTTTTGCCTTCTTTCCTGTGCCTGAGCAGTCTCCAACCTCCAGGCCAAGCTGTGATTGTACTGTGGAAACTGCTGTGCTTTCCCCTGCTCTCAGTGCGTGTCTTCCTGGGTTTTTTTGGGTAGTACACTTAAGCATGAATGATTTTTCCCATGTTGTTGCTGAAATACAGGGAGTAACTGGGATACATGGGAACGTTTAAGATACCTTTGGCATGTTGCTGTTAACCCATCAGCGTTCAGGGACTGGCTGCGTCCGCGATGCCAGAAGTGATTTCAGAACTGAGTTATTCAGAGTGACAGAGTGCTAAGTTCAGAGCAGTACTTGGTGCCAGTCTTAGTAAGTCAGGAGATCTTCACATTTTTATGACCTTAGCAGAGATCTTGTTGTGCTGGCAGGCAGCTCTGAGAGTGAGAAGAAGTGAAAGAAAACTACGGAACTTCCAGAATTCAGTGCTTGGAGAGTAAATTCTGCTATGGAACGGGTCCCCATGTCTCTCAGACACAGAGGAGTATGTTTTATTAATTTAAAAGATTCAGGACTGGTTTGAAGTTCACATTAATGCCCCAGCTGGTTTATGTTTAGCCAGGGAGCTCTCGTTGTGTGAGCACACAGCTGATAAACCGTGGCATGCCTGCGCTGGATAGACCTGATTAATTGTTTTACTGGGGTAGAACTCAGCAGATAGCCCTCGTTCTTCCTCCAATGTCATTATTTACAGTCTTATTAAATTTGCAGTGACCTCGTCGAACTGTAAAAGAGCAAATATCCTTTCCTGGGAAGGTACATAGACCTGTGCTAGAGTTTATGTTAATCTCAGATTTCGCAGTGTGGATATAGACTGTGAACTCCACAGGACGTTGGCTTTGCTTTGTGTGTGTTCTGAAGTCACTTCTGGAGTTTACGCTTATAAATTAATGGGTAGCAAATACACTTTTTAATCTTATTGGGAATATTGGCCTAGACTATGGGTTTGTGATAGGATAAGTATTACAGCTTTTAGTGCAGCTTGCTTATCCAGTTGGAGTGATTCCTGTTTTACGCTCAGGATTAGCATTTGGCTTGTCTGGCCTTTTGGAAAAGAATCCTCATTTGGTGTTCTCTCCAAAATTCGTACATGCCTGGTGCTGTGCAAATACTCCTGGTCTCAAAAATAAGCTTAGTGCATGACTTGTGACAGTGATTCAAATAAATCCATTGCACTCTCTATTGTGCCATCATGTTACAAGCTAGATGTCACCCGATCAGCCACAACAAGAGCTGTCTGGTGTTAACTGGGGAAATCTAAGAGTTAAATTTGGTTAAAATCAGGACTGCTAAAAAATCACCATTTAGTTCTTCTGATTTAAGCAATAACTTTTCAATTCTGTTTGGTAAACAGGGCTTTCCTGCCTCATTTATGTGGAACTGAGAGAAGGTAAATATCTGATATGTGTTGACAATTATTTTCCCAAACCCAGGGGTTTGACTGTTGCTTCACAAGCATGCAAACCATAGGGAAGAGTCTCCATCGCTTCCATTCACCTGTGGTTCTGCCCACCTTGGTTGCAGACTGGCCATGTTTTGGGAGAGCAAACTTCTCACCTCTAGATTTCATCCATGTATTCTGCAAAGTTACTACTGTACAATTGATTTTCATGCTTTCATGTTATTATAACCCCCATATTTCTGTGATATTTTTCTTATCTGCTGCAGGGAAAACATAGAGCTGGCCCAGTGATAGAGACATATAAAACCAGGGAGAAATGTAGTTGTTTCTGTTGATGTGTAAGCATTTGATTTTCTGTTGGGTTTCTGGGGCTGGGTCTTTTTCCTGATAAACTTCTTATGGAGAGATGTCCGCTGTGAAATGGGAAGAGTTTATTGCAGATAAAACATTCTGTTCATGCCTTCAAGACCTTTAGAGATGCTCAGGTGAAATTACACATCCCTTTCTCCTGCACAGACACTCTCTGAGGTTGCAGATGATTGCCAGGGGGTCCCCGTAAGGTCGCTTTGGTGCTTCGGTCTCGCAGCAGCCCCTGTGCAAGCAGTGCTGCCTCTGCAGCAGTGGCACTGCAGCAGCCTGGAGCGGGGCAGAGTTGATGCTGGACCTGAGCAGTTGATTATGGAGGAGCAGTTTAATCTGCCTTCTTTGGTTCCTGGTTTGTTACAGGAAGATAGGGATTGTTTATGGCTGCTGCTGGAGTCCTGTGTAGTTGGATGATAAACTTCTTGGGAAAGAGATCTGTCTTTTGTCTGCTTATGTAGCAGCGAACATCTTGGATGAAACTCGAGGGCAAAGCTAACACAAATATTCCAGAATTATGGTCCATTTGCAGTCCTTGTATTTGGGAGTGTCGTTCTGATGAGCCAGCTTCTCTATCAGGAGAATGGGAAAGCTGGGTGGATTCCAGGTGATTGGTAGTGGCAGACACCGTAGGTAGAATTCTGTGGCTTCACGTTTAGGGTGATAATTTAAAGACTGAAGTATTCAAAAGCAAAAAAGAAAGTAGCTGATACACATTTACTAATTAATTATTCATTGAAGTATTTTTTCCAGTTTTTAGCTTGGCAGCACCTCTACTCTCTGTTAATAGCTGGAAAGAACACACACACACACACATAGACACACGTCTGGAAATGAGTGGGTTTGTTTTGTTCTCACTGCCTGAGGCTCTCGGTGCTCTGAGGAACACGCTGGGTGGGTTCAGGTGCCAGAGCGTTTCCATCTGAGGCACTGGCGGGGTTTGTTGGGATTTTTTTGTTAACTTCGAAGTACTGGTGTCTGTTCCTTAAACTCCAAGTACTCTTTTGGTGTAGTGTGCTGCTTTGTGGATGGCATTGATAAAGGAATTGTAGGATCCCATTTTAATCAAAATATACGTTATAATTTATTGTTGCAGAATGCTGGTGAGTAGGAAAGCTAGCTGTTGGTTCTTACAGAACCTGAGAAATCACTTTTATTGGCAATTTTATGTAGTTGTGTCATATCAAAAAATTGAAAGACGAGGGAACTTGTAGGTCATAATACAGAAGTTTTATCAGTCACAGCAACATTTGAAAGTCTGTGTAGAAGATCAGCTGTAGGTTGAACACATGGTGCTGTCTTTGCAGAATTGTTAAAGATCTTTCAATCCCTGATACTTACCTGTAGCTGCCTGGCAGTGTTCCACCTGTAGGACTGCAAGTTAATTTATAACTAGAAGAAGAGCAAATGGTGGAAAGGATTTATTTATTTATTAATTTTCCCTTTTTTTTTTAATACGTCCATCGCTGGAAATTTTGCATTGGTTTCAGAAGCTGCTGTGTATAATCACTTCTAATTCTTACTTGTGTGTTTGCTCCAGTAGCATATGGGCAAAAGGTAAAAATCCATTGCTATTTTTTGCCTTCAGCTGGCAACCCAGTGCCACTGGAGGCTGGCTCCTGGTTTAGCTGGGCTGCCTTGTCCGTGGCAGAGGTTGCCGCGGGTGCCCCGCTGCCCAGCGCTGCCGGGACCATGCCTTCAGCCTGGAGAGCCATCGTGGTGGCACCAGCCCCGGGCAGGGCGCGAGGTGCTTCGCAGGACACCCAGCAGGCCCTGGCACCTCTGGGAGAAGCCCTGGCACCTCTGGGAGAAGCCCTGTGCAGCTGACGCTTCCCGGAGGTCGCTGGGGTGGGAGCGATGCCAGCTGTGCCCGCCGGGCTCGGCAGCGGGAGCTGCTGCCGGGCTGGCAAAGCCCCGGGCAGGGCGGGGGAGGCGGCTCCGGCCGCGGGCTGCGAGCCCAGCGAGTGCCCCTGCCCCTCGGCCCTGCCCCTCGTCCCTGCCCCTCCCGTGGCTCTCGGCCCGCGGCTCTCGGCCCGCGGCTCTCGGCCCGCGGCTCTCGGCCCGCGGCTCTCGGCCCGCGGCTCTCGGCCCGCGGCTCTCGGCCCGCGGCTCTCGGCCCGCGGCTCTCGGCCCGCGGCTCTCGGCCCGCGGCTCTCGGCCCGCGGCTCTCGGCCCGCGGCTCTCGGCCCGCGGCTCTCGGCCCGCGGCTCTCGGCCCGCGGCTCTCGGCCCGCGGCTCTCGGCCCGCGGCTCTCGGCCCGCGGCTCTCGGCCCGCGGCTCTCGGCCCGCGGCTCTCGGCCCGCGGCTCTCGGCCCGCGGCTCTCGGCCCGCGGCTCTCGGCCCGCGGCTCTCGGCCCGCGGCTCTCGGCCCGCGGCTCTCGGCCCGCGGCTCTCGGCCCGCGGCTCTCGGCCCGCGGCTCTCGGCCCGCGGCTCTCGGCCCGCGGCTCTCGGCCCGCGGCTCTCGGCCCGCGGCTCTCGGCCCGCGGCTCTCGGCCCGCGGCTCTCGGCCCGCGGCTCTCGGCCCGTGGCTCTCGGCCCGTGGCCGGGATCGCCGGCGGAGGTGCCGGAGCCAGGAGCCCAGCGCTGCCCGGGCCGCCGCTCACGTCCCCCAGTGCCACACCCGCACCCCTGCTCACCGCTCCGCCGGTGGGGACTCAGCTTGTAACCATCATTTCCTCGGTGTGGGGATACAATTTTGATTTTATTGTGGCAAAACATGTTGCCCTTTGATATACTGTAACAGCAAAGATAGCAAAGCTGGACAAACATTAATTACTGCATCCTCAGCCTGTCTGCCAGGGGAAATATGGGTGAACTTGATTTTGCTCTTCTGCAACATAAGAATAAAGGTTAAGTATGTCTGTTTCAGCCCAGGTATTTTTACGAAGCCAAACCGGAGCTTTAGAAATTAAAGATTAATAGAACTCTTTTTTTTCAAGAATTCAAGTAATAAGTGAAGCATGTTTTGATACAAATATTACCTGAAATATTTGCAGTTTGAGCATGACAGCTTTTTCCACTTCAGAAGCCAAATAACAAATCAGGCCATACAAAAATAAAATGCCTTGTACTGTCTTGATAACCTGTCTTAGAAGACTAAAAAGTTGGTTTGTTTTGGGGTTTTTTTAATAGCTTAATTGAGGAAAGCGTTTTAGTAGTTTGTTGGGTTTTTTCTCCCTGTATACAAAGAAGAATTGTGATGAGGTACACAACTGGAACAAAAATTTACTGTTAAATAAATAGCGGTAAATATTTATCTGACCCTCGGTCTGCTTAAATTTATGCAGATAACAGCAGCTTCTCCTTGCCCATCTTCAGAGCCATCAAATGTGCAGTGTCTCCTGAGATCAAGATCCATTTTCATTTTGTCTCACTTGAAAATAAAGCACCTTTCAAGTTAAGCTGTTGAAACCAGAGGCCTTTGTTCTGTCTCCGATGTGGATTTCCTATTGCCGGGGTGTTTTATTTTCACTTGATCTAAATTGAAAAATACGGTTTGCTTTTCTGCTAAGGCCATTTAACCTTGAGCAAGCTAATCCCATTACACAGGAGGAGAAGGACATTGCCCGTGCATGTGTTGTGGTAAAAGTTGGATGTCTGATAGGGGACGTTACAGAGACCTGTTAAAATATCCATGTTATCAGTCGGAATGCTCGGTCCTTGCTTTTCCTCGGCCAGCTGCCGGACCAGCGTGCTGCTGCAAACACTTTGGCCACACAAGGTCGATGGATTAAGTCTCCCAGGTGTAGGGAAAAGCCCAGCAAAGGAACTTGTTAATTTTCTGGCTTTGTGCTGTTACCACGAGACCAGAGTCCTGCGGTGCTTCCCGTGCTGTAAAGGGCCTTGGAGCTGCTGCTGGTTTGTCCACGGGAACAGGGAGCTGTTAGTCCGAGCTGATAGATGGGAAGCGCCGCCTTCCACTTCTGCTCCTCGAGGAGCAGCATTAGAAATGGAGCTTGGTTGTTGAGTGTTCTGACAGAGGTTGGCATCGGAGGCATCAGTCCCATCATTTGCTGTCTGGTGAGAGGGCTGTGGAGTTGTTGGGAAGAATAAAGGAGACTCATGCTTCCAGCTGTCAGAAATGGAAATTCAGGGGTTCTGCATGAGACTCTGATGACTTAAGAGGAAAATGTGAATTTTTGTCTCAGGTTTAAGTTTGTCTATGAGGATGGTGAATGGGCCTGTCTCACTTGAAGGGTTAAGTTTCCAGGGAAGGGCAGGGATGGGAAGGGCTTTGCTGTTGCTGCTTAGTTGTACCAGTTGGGTTAGTTTTGCTCTCTAGTCACTGAAATTTGTTGTTATAGTGGTAATTAATACTCTTAAAAACTTAGAATGAACTGTAAGTGGATGGTTTTTATCTAGGAAATACTTAGACTCCTGATCCTAATCATAGGGGGTTCTACGTCTCCTAAGCTAAAGATAAAAATTGAATGAACGTAGTGTCAGAATTTAGGAGTTTTGTTGTTACTGTGTGATGAAAACCCAGTGATGCTGTGGTAGAATATTCCAGAGATACTGGTGTGTTAGTTGTTAGCATCTGTATTCCCAAAATGAAATGTGATTGTGTTGATTTAAGTGTAGCAGGATTGATGAGGGTTTTTTTTCCTGTGACAGTACTCCTTTGCATTCTGCTTGCTCTTGAACGTGCTACAGCTTTCTTCTAAAAGCAGAATGATTTTTCAGTTAATGCAGTTTTGGCATGTGACAGACTGAAATTTGTTACACAAAGCAAGTGCCGGTGGCTGTCTTAACTCCTGGAACTCTGCTGGGGTTGTTTTAGATCCTGTAACCCAGCAGGCAGAGGAGAGGCCCAGCCCAGTACTGAACTCCCAAGGAGCAAACCAGTGGTTCTGCTCTGTATGGAAGGAGCTGTACATGAGCTGGGTATCCTGTCAAGAAGGAGCTGGCATCTGCAGAAGCTGTTTCCTCCATACTGATTCCAGACCTGGTATTGTTCTCCAGTTCAAATCACCTGTTAAAATTTGGACCGTCCCAAATTAACCCAAACTGAGGGTCAGTGTCACCAACATCCCTGTGGTTACAAATGCTCAGGGTGTGACAGCGAGGGACACAACTGACTGAAGTGTCACCTTTGTAGTGCACGGATGTCACTGCAGGTTAATCATTAGCTCAGATTTGCACAGGAACGAGGGATTGCTCTAAATGAAACTGGCCAGCTGCAATTGTTTCTGTAGTCATATGTCTGACCTCTTAGTTGTCCATGAAATCATTTTGGAGACCTAATTGTAAATGCAGGATTGCTTTTGCAGTGACTGTCCTCGGTGAATCTTGCAGCCAGCTGATGAAGCTGTGATAAAATGCAAAATAGCCACATTGCGTTTGATGGGTTGTGATTCCTCTGGCAGTGCACAGAGGGGCCTCGGAAATAACACTTTTGGGCAATTACTTTGCACACCTAAGCACGTCGGAAGCCATTCTTTCTTAAAAGAAGTAACTAATGCTTGCTTTCTGTTACCAGAAAATTTTAAAAGCCAGAATCTGGTCAGTGGAAGCTTGGGGTGTGTCCGTAGCAGTGACTGCAGGTGGGGTGGAGTGGAAAGAACACGGGTGGCCTCAGTGCTCACTGTCAGAGCAGCTGGGCTGCTGTTCACACCTGGCACAGGAGGTGATGATGCTTGGAACAGCCCCCTCAGAGTGGCAGAGGAGAAAAGGAAGCCTGGAGGTACCATAAAGCTGCCTTATTCCAGCCAAAGGGAGCACTGGGGAAAGAGGGGACGGAGTGGGGTTTGCAGTGAGAACCAGTATCTCTGCAGGGTGTGAACAGTGGCTGCGGGTGGTGCTGCCCTGCAGGTACGTTCAGCCACTGGAATTCCAGTGTCTTGTTACTGGGGCATGGTGCTTACCAGGAGGAGAACCACCTTCACCATCGCCTGGAGAACCTCAGAACGGGGCAAAAGAACAGTTTTAGAGTTTAAAGGTAGAACTGAAATGGGCAGCAGTAATGTGGAACTCACCTCTCCCAAAGCGATGGGGGGTTTGTGCAGGAGGCTGAGGATGAGCTGCTGCTGGGTACCAGAAGGTGAAGACCTGAGGAGCTGCTGTTCAGCATCGCTTACCTGCACAAGAGGCAGGGCTCAGAGTGCTCCTGTTTGTCTAATTAACCAGTGAGGAACTTATATGAGTGTGCAGTAGTGGAACGGGGCAACTGGGAGCTGGAACTCACATGTGGATTGAAAAGAATTAAAAAGAAAACTCAAAACCAAAGCTGTTGCCTGCACTTGCTCTGAAAGGGACTTGAGCTGAGTTAAAAGTAGAATTAACTGGTTGTTTATATATCTAAAAAAGTAATGAAAGTTTTAGTACCTGTGGACTATCTTGTGATTTAATACATTCAATTTGCATTGCTTCTGACAGATACCAAACTATCTTATTTAAAACTGGAGGTTTATGGGTAGTTTGGGGTTAAAAAGGAGCCAGCTTGGTGTTTCCAGGTAGAAGCAAACCATGTAGTCATTGCCCCATATTGACAGTACTAGTTCTTTTTCTCCAAAAATCTCGTGAGGTGGGTTTTTAAGCAGCCTAAGCTGGGCAGGGGTGTTCCTGCTCAGCCGGGTTTGAGCACGAAACACTGTGTATCAAGTGACATTAATTAACGTAGGAAGTTTTGGTTTCACTCTTGACAAGTTACGGTTTTGTTTCTCGGTTGGGAGCTCTGAAGTCGCCCTGCTGGTGCCAGCTGTGCTCTGCCCGTGCCCACGCTCTCCTGGCAGGGGTGGTTTGGGACGAGGGAGCTGGTGCACACACACAGGGTGTGTGGCTTAGGCTGCCTGTGGGAATGCTTCAGGCTGGGATGTGCCAGAGCTCAGTCACACCAGTTCGAGGAGAGATTAAATAACATCTGAATTTGCTGGCTTTTGAACCAAATTCTAGTCTGAGTCTTCATCGTGAGCTTTGGGAGAAAGAACTCCTTACATGTAGCTTGACACCACATCTGCACTTGAAGTCCTGTCACTGATGGCTTGCACTGACAGTGATGGTCCCTGTAGAAATAGGATCCAATTAGAATCAAAATTCCCCGGTTCCTTTTGTGTCACTGTGAAATAATTGTCCTAAAATGAATCTAAGTGTGTACAGATTGTATTTTGGGAGAGTTAATTACAAACTGTGTGGTTCAGGGATTTAGTGCAAGAAGAGGAAGAACAGTTGATGGAAGAAAGGAAAAAGAGAAAAGAAGACAAGAAGAAGAAGGAAGCTGCTCAAAAAAAGGTATGTGGAGCACTGAGAATAAACCCCTGTGCTTGGGGGTGATTTGTTTCATCACTAGTAAAAAAAGTGTTTTCTTATTAATGTAATATTTTAAATTTAAATGTACTGTCATTTATTTAGAGGTAACTGACATATTGAACATTGTAATTGGCTCTGTGTAGTTTCTTACAAAACTGAATTTTCTTCTGAGATGACCCTTCTTTTTCCTGATTGTCAGTTGAGGCAGTCTCAGGCTTGAAACACCTCAGTGTTAGTGCATTTACTAGTAGAATAAAAGTACCATTTTAAGGCAGTGGCTTTCAGCTGCATCCTTATTTTAATAGCTCTTCTTATTTTTTGGTATGGAAACATGCCATAAGAGAATTTGTAGTAGGGAATTAAAATTTTCATAAAAAATAAAATATTGAGAGCAAAGATGTTTAGGGATGGAAACATGCTTGTAAATACTTCAGAATCCCTGTTTACTGACAGGATCCTCATCACGGCCATTGATTATAAATATTGACCCTGAGCTTGAGAGGAGCTTGTAAGTGCAGTTTGTAAACACGTCCGTTTCGGTAGGAGCGGAGCGCACCCTCTCAGCGGTTTTCCCGTGGTTCCGTGCCTGGTGCTGGGGATGGCTCCAGGAGCGGGCTGGTTTGCTTTGCAGCCTCGGGCTCGCCAGCAGAACCTCCCAGGCCCTGGAGGAGCCGGGAGTGCCCGGCCTGAGCACTCACTGTGATCTCTCTGGGCCACCGCGCCTTGGCACAGCGAGCAGCCGGGAACCTGGCTGTGCCCCTTGCTCTCCATGGTCTCCTCAGGTGCTGCAGGTCATCAGAAACAGCAAAAAAGTTCCCATTTTCCTGTCCATGGGCCAAGANGTCATCAGAAACAGCAAAAAAGTTTTGAAAAGTTCCGAGTTCCCATTTTCCCGTTTGTGGGCCAAGTGCCAGGCGAATGGGTTGGGTCACAGCTGGGGAGGGGGGAGAGAACAAACTCTCCACAGGAAGTTCTGAACACGCACAGGCACGGCCAGAGCCGAAGAGGCACCACGTAACCATGCTGTGGAAGGACAAACCAGTGCTTAGGGTTAGTATATTGAGTGTTTCAGTAATTAGGACCAAAAGGAGTAGTGCAGGGACAGCAGCCATGCCAGAGGTGACACGTGGGCTGTGGAAGGGCTGTGCTGTGCCCCCACGCTGGTGCTGGGCAGCGTTCTGGGTGTGCCCACTGGCCTTTTTGTGCAGGATAAACACGTGAACGCTTGGCTCAGCCAGGTGCTGGAACACAGAACCCGGGGGTTCTAAGGGCACAGAACCACCCAAGGCTTCAAAGTAGATATTTTAACCATACTTGTTGAACAAAAAGCGTGATGAGGAGTTGTGGTGGTGTGTAGTGGCTGCACGTGCAGCGCCTTTCTTTGGGAGGCTGGGGAACAGGGAGAGCAGCACTGGAGCACACAGGAGGAGATGGTGCTTTTGGGAAGCCCTTCCTGAGCACAGTCTCACCGTGGTGTGCAGTTAAAACCACACCACTGAGGTGCATTTCTGTACAAGAAATGTTTATCTCCCATTTTATCCTGTGATAAACCTTTGTTCAGATAGGTCTCTCATCTTGGCAATATCACAGGTGTAACCCATTGAATCTTGGAAATGAAAGACTTGAAGCCTTGGCATTTGCTCTCTTATTCTCTTCCAGGTCACTCCCCCTTCCCTGCCCTGTTCTGCAATAAAAGGGGTGGCAGTTCTTTGCTTCCAGGCACAGTTTTTAACTCACTTAAAACATCTTAATTTGCAAGTTTAATTCAGTCTGTTTCATGTAGTTATCTTTCAAATTAATTTTGTCTTCTATAACATTTAAACAGCTTTTTAAGCATAAGGAATAATAGTCCTGGGTTGGTTAGAGAGAGGCTTCTGAAGTAGATAATTAAATAACTTGAAACCATTTAAAAAGAGGAAAGTCAAAAGCTAATGTTGCTTTATGAAGTGGCACGTGTACATGTGGCTTCTCTCTTATCTGCACAAATCACTGACACTTCTTTTTTCTTGTTCTAGGCCATTGAACAAAAAATCAAAGGTAAGTTACTTTACAGTTAGTTCTACTCTGTGTATTATTTCTGGGGTTTTAAATCTGTTGAATCAAATGTGTCACCTGAAATCTCCTCCCAAAAGTGACAGATGGGACCCTTGAGACTTCAATTGCACTTTTTCAAAGTGACCACAAAAGTCTAGAAGAGTAACAGCAAAGGGTTTATCCAGGGATTGGAGTTGCTGATCTTCCTGTTTTCCATTCTTATTTACTTACACAGCACCAGGCATAGACATAATACCTCAAGTTCCTTTCCTTGCTTGCCTTTTTCCTTCCCATTTTTTACTTTGTTTGAAAAGTGCACCAACACTTCAGAATAACTGTATAGGATGGATCTGTTTGAAACTTAATTTACAAATATTCTAAGTGCAGCTAGGGTTGGGAACACGTGATGGACAAGTAATCAGTATGTCCAGTTTTAACTCCTGCATATGGAGGGCTCATCTTGCAGAATGATCAGGATGCCAGTACCTAAAAGCTGTGATTTCAATATTGATGGAAGGTGGGAGCACTGCAGTTTTCTGAGTGTTTGTGGGGTTTGTATCGATCTCCATCCCAACCAGCTTCTAAAAAGGGGAAGAAAGATTCTTTTCACTTTCTCTTGAATTGTAGCTCCTCACCTGTTAGTTGAGAGGTGCATAGTAATTGCTGAAGTGGTCATGTGGAGTGCTTGCTGAAACCCCGTTTTCTGGGGACGTTGGTTTAATTTAGCACCTAGTGGAGCAGTGGTAGAAGCTCCAGAAGCTTCGGAGCCCTGCTCAGCAGAGATGTAATTCCTGCTGGGAAAATCAAAAAGTATTTGAAGACTGATGGGGCTTGAAGGCAGGAAGGTGGCAGAGGACGCAGTGCTGGGGAAGAGGCAGGGAAGCACAAGGGCCCGTTCCCAGGGTGGTGGCTGAGGGAGCCTCCCAGCCCCGACGTGCTGGCCTGGGGCAGCCAGGTTCTGCTCGTGGGCTCTGCTCCGAGGCTCTGCAGCCGCCGTTCCCAGCTCTCAGCAGAGACAGTTGCCTCTGGCATTTCTAACTGCAGTGTGTGCTCTGGTGGGTGTGTTTAAATGGGAAAAACTCCGGGACTGAGTAGGACCAGTGGATTTGTAGTGTGTGAGGATGCTGTGGGGAGGAAGCGAGGGTAGCCGTGCTGCTGTGGGGGGCAAGTTCTCCTACCTGCTGCCTGGGGAGGCTGATGGTTTGGTGCTGGAGGCAGAGGGAGCTGCCAGAGCCTCGAGTGAGCTGCAGGAGGACCTGCAGCATTCCTGGAGCCACTGGCAGCGATGGAAGCTGCTGTTCCCTGTGTCCCACCACTCTCTGGGCTGCATCAGGCTGACCAGGGGTCCTGCCGTGTGGCCACTGAAAGCCATTGGGAGCTCCAGGTTTGTCTTTGGGAAGAATAATTAATAAAATTGCTGGGAGACTATTATAATTAATAAATATTCTTCACTTGTTTTTTAGCATGCCCTTTTTCAAGCAATGCATGGAATTGTGTTTGAATACAGGCTAAGGATTGGTTTTCTTCTGTACACTTCTGTCATAAGGCTTCTAGGATAATAGACCAGATTTAAAGAATTATGAAAAAGTCTGGGTTTATTCTGAAGTGATAAAATATGTCTGAAAAGACAGCGAAGAAGGAAAATGGTAGAATACTTTGCTGTATAATAACGAGCACTTGGAGTGCCCATTTGACCCGTGTGCTTGGGCTGCACTGGCGTCACATCAGGGCCGAGGCTGCACAAGCAAGTGGCTAAAAATAGCGTGAATCAGGAGGGCAGGAATTCTGCTTGGGAGGCTACCCAGTGGGAATCTTCACATGGAATGAAAATGTCTTTCTTCTGAAGGACAGAGTAATTAAAAATTTTTTGTTATTTTTTTTTCTGCTTTGAGGCTTAACATTCACTGATGGAAGTGTTAAGTTCCAACTTAATTATGTTATTATTTCATAAAGTTCAGCAGGAATTTAGAGCTGTCAGAGAAACATAAACTGGCAGTGCTGTGGAAGAAAAGACATCATGAGATGCAGATACACAAGTTTTGCTACAGTTTCTATAGGAACAAAATCCGAAGCTTGTGTTGCACATGGCTCTTGCCTTGTTTCACCAGTTTTGCCTCCTTGTATTCAGGATGCAAATTAATGTTTCATTAGTTTCCAAGTTTCCATCACGTTAATGTCTTAAATAATTTATTCCGTGCATGAGCTGAAGATAAAATACAAGAGTATGGGATCTCTAAATAATTCAGAATTATGTGCCTCTTTCTGAAAAGGAGCTGGTTAAGTGCTGGGGGTGGGAAGGGAGGGTATTTCTTGGTTTTAAGTGTAGTTTGGACAGCTCCAAACTGTTGTTTTAGCTAAGGAAGAAATTACTGTTGTACCAGCTGAAGCAGCTCCCAGTGTTCATATAAAATGACAGGAACCTTCCAAGGAAGTTCATGGAGCTGGGGATTTTCCTGTTAAGGATTGGGAATGAACGTAATGGAAAAGATGTTAACAACATTTCTGGTACTAGCAGCATTTTAATACCACAGTTATTGCAGTTAAAAATGCACGTGTGGCGTTCCTGCAGATTTCAGGGATTCTGACCTGCCTGGTTTGATCCAGCTGGTTTTATTAAAGGAGGGAAGAGGAGGTTGGGAGAGTCAGAGGCGAGTCCATTACTCAGTTGCTAAGTGGAAAGTTTATCTGTTTGTGCAGCAGCCGGCACATCATGTGTCTTCTCAGTTCTCTTGTACCAGGTATTCTAGGAAAAAATAAGTATAATTTGAGTTCCTATTTGTTGAAAGTACTGTAGAATTGTCAGTTGTGGTGTTCCTTCTAGCTTGGCAAAATATGTCCTTTTGCTGTGTTTAAAGCCAGTGCTGTTAGAGACAGCCAGGTCGATCCATTTATCCTGAATTTCCTCTGGCCCAGAGCTCTGCAGGCAGCCCAGGTAGTGCCCATGAGCCCAGCACTGCAGGGAAGGCTGTTGGAGGAGGAAGCTCGAGTTGGGCTGTGTTCGAGCTCCGGGGTGGGCCTCGGTGGGGCTGAAATGCCCTTTGCGCACAGTTGGATGTCGCCGTGTGAGGTAATTGAGAAGTGCCCGGGGCTGGGGGCGCCGGGGCTGGGGGAGCAGCGCGAGCTCGAGCGCGCCCGGCTGTCGCTGCAGCCCAGAAAGTGCCACTTTCATTGCAGAACGGAGTAAACGGAATTGCCCACTGAAACGGAAAGTGCTCTAAAAATAGCTGGGTGTGGAACTGAAATCTTTGACTCATATTTCCCACCTTGGAAACTTCTTATGCTTGTTCTTCTCCGCGAAGCGGAATGGCCCGACTGCACAGACCCTGCTGGGTTTTGTCAGGGTTTTCGCTCGCCTGACTGTGCTTTTCCTGATTGGAAAAACTCTCCTGCTAGCTCTTAAATCTTGAGGGTGACTGGAAGAATGCAGGGAATGGGCCCGTGGCCACGCAGTCCCGCGGGAAGGGCGCGCTCACCTCTGTGCGGATCTGCAGGGGTTAAAGCCTTGGCAAACACAGATATTTTCCAGAGCAGCTCCGAGCTCACAGCTGCGGCCATTTTTCCACCACGAAAATTCTAGCACTACATCTTACGTGTGTCAGCTTGAAAGCCAGACTTCCTCTGTTTGCCCTTCAGCATTCCAGCCCTGACAACTCCGGGACATGCCATGCAGGGAGAGCAGCGCACGGCGTTTTTCGGGGGGCAGCTCCAGCAGCAGCGGGAAGGAGCGTTTCCCTGCCAGCCTGGCGCTGTTCTTTGTGTGGGGCAGGAGAGGATTTGATCTCTCTGCGCTGGTTTTGTGCGAGGGAGAAACTGTTTTCCATCTGCATTAAAGTTACTCAAGCAGCTGCCATTTTTTTATTGGAGGGGGAGCGCGAGTCCCTGGGCCCCTGCTCCAGGAGGAGTTGGCAGGCAGCTCCTGGAGCAGTAAAATGACACCATGCTTCTCCTCCATTTTCTAATGAAATCTGCAGAGTGGGAAAGCAACACAAGTTGGAAGCGTCTTTCTTTGGAATCTCTCTGTAAACTGTAACTCCACCATCCCCTGCTCTGAGGGTTTGCAGCAGGTTTGTTCTTTATGAAAATCTGTCATTTTTAATACTAGTTTCTGTAAACTTGCTGTTGCTAGTCAATTAACTGTGGTAAACTGTAAGTCTGTTAATATTATCTTTCTGTCTTAATACAATTCAAAATAAAATACTGGTGTGTAGAACAAACTTTTATTAACAACAACTTGTTTAGAGCAAATTAAAATACTAAGATAACGATTTAGGAGTGCTGGAATTCATAGTAGCCATATCGGAATATTAATGTGTTATTTAGTCTTCTGAGAAGTTGTGGAGCAGAAAATGTTGGACAAGATGAATTTTATAGCTTAAAACTTACTCTGTGGTTCTGAAGGAAGCAAAGGCAAGGGAATTCTGTTGCACTTTGCATAATATCAGTTGAAAATTAGCATACAATTGTGGACTCTGCATATTCTATAGCCTAGCCCTGGGACCCGGCAAATTTGTTAGACAATTTGCTGATATCTTAGTAAATAGAAGTGCCATATTTGCTAAGGAAACAAATGCTTAGAATAGATGAGAAATATGATTTTCATAAACTGTTAGAGAAGTGCTGTTGGTGCTGTGCCTTAGGGCTGGCTGGGCAGCGAGTACCTTATTTGTTGCACTCCTTGATAGCCAAAAGTGATTCGAGTTCCTGCAGGTCCGTTGGGGTCTGTTCTAACACTCTTGGTCTTAAAGTAGCTTTAATTAGGAAAGTAAAGTGTTAGGGCTGCCCTGGGCTTGCTGCTGGCAGCTCTGTCTGAGTGTTCAGGGAATGTCAGATGGAAATTATTTCACTTTACCCCAGAGGAGCAGCTGTATTGGAGTGGAAGTGGCAGGGAAGGAGAAGTGACTCAGTGACCATGTTACCAGGTGCTGTATGTCATATTAAAACCTCTTCAAGCAAGGTATGTTTGTATTTTCTGCTTAAGGTGACAGTGGAAAAAAAAAAGAGCTGGAATAGTCTGTGCCAGGGGCTGAAGGAGCGCGTCCCTGCGTGGGGCCGAGGCCCCAGGACTGCTCTGTGGCTGCGTGTGATGCTCGGCTGCAGGAGTGCTTTCTGTGTGTCACTGCCAGCTCAGCTGGGCTCTGCGCCGGGCTCTGAAGGGTCATCCTGGAATCCGCTGGGGCAGGAGGCACAGGGCGAGCACAAAAGTCGTGCTTTGGGCACTGGTCACACGGGTTGTGGAGTGCGGACAAACGTGGTTTCATTTCAGGGCTTGTTGCAGTACCTGGGCCACAGAAAAGTGCAAAGTCCTTCTGCATTAAATTGTCAACAAATTCTCAGCAATTTGCTTAAATAGCACCTCTCTCCCCCCCCTTCAGGGCTTAGTCACTCTCAGTCACTATTTATAATGCAGGACATTTTAGAAGGACCAAGTGAAGTAATTTGTTTAATATTATTTTGTATTTGTGAAGTTCAGTTTTGAACCAGAAGTCAGAATCACAATTTGTGTGCATTATGTGCATCAAAATATTTTGCGAGGCATCAATTGCCTTCCCTTAATATAGGGAACAACTTAAATTGAGGAAATCGGAAGTGGTGGTTGTGGTCTTTTATCGACTTCTCAGTTTATCCACTAGCCTTTCAATATCTTCTGTTCGCTGTGCGCTGTACAATAAATTGAGTTGTGTCCTGGCCCTTCCTCTCCTTAATTCTGTCCCTCTGAGCCAGCTGTGTGCTAGAAGAGCCGGGTCCCTGCTGTGCCCGAGAGGGAGCTGGGAGCCCTGGGAGGGGCAGTTGAACTTGGCTGTCCTCACCCTGAGACTTCTGCCCACCTGTTTGGCAAACAGGGAGATCTCCAAAGTTCTTCTTTTCTGCTTCCCTTAAGCAGCCAAAATGCAATATTCCATTAAAACACCACTCACACGCTGATTTTTCAGTGACTTTTTATTCTAAAGGCTTCTGTTTCATGTTTTTCAGAATACGTAAAGTAGAAATAAACAGAAATTATATCATAAGTAGCACTGACAACATTCAAATTGATTCCTTAAACAAAAGCTTGAGTTTGTTTTTACTTTTTGTTGTGTTCCCATCGCTCAGTTCCTGAAAGTGAATGATAAAATGGTCTTTACACGTATTTAAAGGATTTTAAAAGCCCCTGGAAACGACGCTCGCAGTTGTGTAGTAACTGTAGTTATTCCCGGTGCTGAGGGAGGTCGCGGTCGAGTATTGAGGCATCTGGGGAAGTTGCACAGTAAATATTAAGGCACTGCGTGGATATGCAAGAACTTTGGGCAGTAGGTCACGGTGCCAGCCGTGTGAGCGAGGGGCAGAGCCCCGGGCGGGCGGCGCTGGCGGCGGGGCAGCTCGGGTGCCCTGTGCCCGACGGGG
>VWPU01007899.1:0-60263 GCA_013398955.1 Callaeas wilsoni | reverse complement strand
TGCTGCTGCTCGCCCTGCTCTGGCCGGGCCGCGCCGCGGCGGAGGTGAGTGAGTGCGGGACGGGGCGGTGGCGGGGTCCCGCGGAGGCTGCGGCGGGCCCTGGGGCAGAGCGGGGCTCGGCTCCCCGCCGCCGCCGCGCTGCGTTGGTCACTGGTGGGGAAGGAAAGGTGTGTTTCAAATGATGCGCCTCGTATGCACGCCCGGGCAGGGCGAGGCGAGGCGAGGCGTGGTGCATCTCGCCCAGCTGCGCGGCACCGCTACCCGGACACCGCTGCCGGGCGGGGATGAGAACGGGAGAGAAGGCCCTGCCCAGGCCGTCGCGTCCCCGCTGGCCTCAGGAGCTTCCTGCCCTTGCAGCTGTGGGGACGGCCCGGGGTGGGATGGGGGCTCCGTCCCGTCACCAGCCGGGAAGCGGCTGCGGAGGCCCGGCCTGCGGGCACAGGGGGATGTGGACGGCCAGGACGGAGCGGTGCAGGAGTGGATGGTCCCCGAGGAAAACATCTCCGGAGCGGCGCTTACCGCCTGGACCACCTGTGCCACCTTCATGACAAAATCATTTTACAGATTGTCTTTCAGGCTTAATAATGAGTGTCCATCACAGTTTGGTCAATAAATTCTCCTAGATCATATTGTAGTCTTTTCTGTGCCTTTCTCAAGTGTTTGGTTATAGTATTTGGACCGTATATGCCCAGCTGGGAGAAGAGCAGTCAGCTGTGAGGGTACAGTGTAGCTCTCAACATTTCCGGCAGTCATCAAACAGAAAAGTGCCGGTTTCTGTAAATTTCTGGTAGACATCAAAGGCACGAAACTGACAGGTTGAAAATTTCTGGTAAACCTAAAACACAAGAAACTGCCAGCTTTAGTAAATTTCAAGTTCTTTCTCCTGTAATTGTCAACACTTAGTTTTTCCTTGCATGTATGAGTAAAGCTCTAATGCCATACATGAAAATCTTTACTGCCTCTCAAAATATTTTGAAGTTCACCTTTATACGGAAAAAATGTGATCTTGTACTTTGCTGTTGCTAAAGCAGAGCCACATTCTGCTATAATTATCTGAAGCGTCTAATTAGTAATAACGTTTCATCTAAACTTACGCAGCTCTTTCACTCACCCATTCTGAGTAGAGTGTCTGGAAACAGCATAAGTGCCTCAGCTAATATGCTGGGTTTTCTCGTGGCACTCTAACTCGACTGGCAGTCAAGTTTAGTCATTTAACAAAGATCTAATTGTTTTATTTGTAAAGGAATTAAAATACCTCTTAGTTCTTATGTAGAATGGAGGTACCAGATCTATTTGCAAAGTACGTGTTTTCTGCAGAGTTGTTTCAGGCTCTATCTAGATGTGATGCTTACTGTAAAGCAAGATGTGGAAGATTAACAGCTCAAGACCTGTCTTTCTCTTCTGCCCGGTTTGCTGGGGTTTGTTCCATTTTCCTCTTCCTCTGCTGATACCTGCCGTGCATTTCCCTTCTTGCTCCGAAGCGGTGGATATCATCATGTGGACTTCTGGATGGCTTTTAGCAAGCACAGGCTGTGTTTCAGGAATGCACCCCCTCTCCCACAATACACACACACTTTTTCTAAGCTTCTCTTCTGGCAGTTTTATCTAAACTCCTAATTAAATATTAGTGGCTAGTGTAATTGACATGAGATAATTGATGAATAAATTGTTGCATCTTGGCTAAACTGTTCCTTGCAAAGAAATAGGTATAGTTAATGTTCTAAAATCGTGCTACACTTTCATATGAAAATAAGTTTATTTATTATTATTAAAGCAAGCAATACTTTTGCTGTTGACATCAATTAGAAAATGTTTCAACAGAAAATTTTAGGCATAGCTTGTTCCTGAAGACAGGCAAGCAAATTACTAATCTGTGCCCGCTGCTGTTTATACAGCAAATTTTAGTCCTTGCAGCTCTTCACAGAGTCCAGACTTCTCTGCCCTCAGGAGGCTGAACTTTCTGGCACCTGGTAGGGAGTATTATTGTCTGCATTCTTGGCAACTGGCATGCTCTAATCACGTCTTCTGAAAACTCAGCAGAAGTAGCATCTTCCCATGTCAAAGGCTTTTCAGCTTCTTTGATGTATCCCTTGACTTAAAATACTGGTGTTACAATTCTTCAGATTTTTCCACTGTTCATTTAAATATTTTAGAATCATCATCATCATCAATATGTTATCATAGGGTACAAGATTATTCCTATTCTTCTTCTTTTTTTTCTCTCAGGAAAAAATGGATTTGTTTTTTCATTGCTAATTTTGTCTAACAGCACCTGGAACCGATAATGTCTTGATGCAAATGTACAATTCAATTAATTTCCTCAAGTGTCTCCTGTCTTTTTATACCATTTATGTACTTCTTGTTTATCTTCAAATTAAACTCTAATCTAAAAATGTTCCCTGAAATTTGTTGTTTTAAATGCCATGTTGTTTCAATTTTTCCTAATAGGAAAAATACCTTGGTCAAGTTCATTAGTACTGAATCCATACAGCTGCTTTGTGGCATTGGTCATTTTTGTGATGGCATCATGTTAGTTTTTGTTCAGAACTGGATAAAGAGAGTTTCTACTTGAGCAAGGTTACTTGCTTGCAAGTTAGCTGCACCTCATCTTACTACCACTTTTTAATTTGTATTGTAAATACTGTTGCAATGCTTGTTAGCTCGCAGGATAAAATTAAGTACAGCTTATTCTGTTTTTGCCTCCATCATGACACTTCATATTTTTCATCATGTGCTGGTGGCAAAGAAGGGAACATAACAAACTTGGTGACTGTAAGACTTGGGAAGATCTCTTTTGCATCCTCTTTCTCACATGTGTTGTCTGTGAATAGATGCAAATGTTCATAATGCAAAATTAATTTTATTTCTTACAAATGTTAGAATTTGCATGCAAGTACTTAAAATTAATCTTCTTTGCTTCCTATTAGCAATATCTGTTGTCTTAATTATATGCAACCTATATTGCTGTCACAAACAGATTTTAATACATGGCTCTGGAAGGAAAAAATAATGTTCTAGCTCAGCCCATGGCCATCTCCAAGGCTGGTAAGAATGGGATGCAGGCTTAGTTTAACCAGGAGTCAAAGTGTTGGAGGCACCAATGTCTGCTGAGAATGTTCCTTCTCTGGCAGCCTTCAGAAGCGCCCAGGTTCTTTGTTGCACAAGCAGCCGAGAAGGGAAGATGTGCACCTGAATATACAAGAGAGTTCACTGAGCCTGTTAGAAAAACAAGTCCTTTGTGAAGTGCCCTCTTTGATTTGGTTAATGTGATCCCAGCTCCGAAGTCAAGGAGGGCGTTACTCTGACAATTGGGTCCAACTTCTGCTAGACTGTTCTGCTCCTGATTGCCTCTACGTTTATTGTAATTCAGCCATCACCTCCACAGAGAAACAGGCCAGGTCACAGCACTGCAGAGCAAGGCTTTTCCTACTGGGCCAAGAGAGATAGCATAAATTAGTGGAGTGAACCCTAATAAAAAGTGTTGTGCATCAAAACTGATGGAGTTCTGCTGGTTTACAGCACGTTGCTCTGATGGCCAAGAAATGTGAAGTGTGCCTATGAAGTGTGCCTACGTGTGTGCTGCATCATACAACTGAAAGATGAACCTAAGGAAGCACCTGTGAAAACTGAACTGTTGTCACTTGATGCCTTTTCTAGAAAACCTACAAGATAAATACACATTTAAGCAAAAGTTTATAATTCAAGTTATTTTGCTGGCTGAATAATACCATTAGAGTTGTTAAGTAGGCAGGCAAACACTGGTTCTTTCTTCACTGCTTTGCATTTCATAGAGATAGAACCATTTTTTTTAATGATCTGTGCTAGCAGTCTCTTCTGCAGTACCTAGAGCTGATTTGTCATAACAGATCTTTGAAACAAAATACTTTGCTATTAAGTGCAGCTAGTATGGGATGTCCGGTCATCTGTTTTACTGTCACATTCTCACCCTACTGCCTAACAAAGTAATACTAGAAGTATGTTGGCATGGATTACAGGAGCCTAGGAGGAAGGTGAAATACAAAAAGGCTTTTACCTTAACTCTTTGCAGCCCCAGTCTCTCACAGTCACACTGAAAAAGTTCCATTTTGTCACACCTAATATATTTTTAGTTCCATATTCATTATTTGTCTTAGCAATTTTGTGATAGGGTACAAGTTGCTCATGTTTACAGGTTTTCCATTTTGCCTGATTTAGTGAAGACCTTTTAGCTAGGGCTTTGTGCTGCATTTTTCCACAGATTATTTTGGAGGAAGCTGCAGGAAGGAGTGACCTTTAATTTTTTTAAATCTGTGGAGTCACAGAGCCTTTCAAATAAGGAGAAACCAAAGCATGTGCAATAAGCGTTCTCTGAACAAGCTACTGTTGCTTTCATTGCTATTTGCACCACTTAACAGAAGATGCACACCAGGAATTTTATGAATATACAAATATACAGGCCCGAGGAGACAAAAATTATAGTGAATACCATTCCCACACTCAACAGCTGGGAAGAAATACAAAATGTGCGAGGTAATGCTAACCATATGATGGTAGGTAAGCAAAAATTCACTAGTTAAATGGTGTGTATTCTTTGTTATTAGATTGCTCTTTTAAGGTGACTGTTAGGAAGGAAGAGCACGGATGAATAAGCTGATTAAACACTCTTAAGAGTTCTCTACACAAAACAAAATTCTGTGGCCTGAATTGCTTAGTCTTTTTTTCCTTGGAGAAAAGAAAAATATTTAATTCTGTTGTCCTCATGTCCTCTTCAAGGTCAGGAGAAGAAACCAACCCCAGAAGTGGAGTTTATAGCTCTTTGGAGATTTTACACATCTGAATATATCAGGAACAGTTTGGTTCCATTTCTGATACTCCTTATCACAGTGACTTCCACCCTAGTGAGATGATT
Organism: Callaeas wilsoni; assembly: GCA_013398955.1. NCBI lineage: Eukaryota > Metazoa > Chordata > Aves > Passeriformes > Callaeidae > Callaeas > Callaeas wilsoni. Next base: position 55,375 of record VWPU01007899.1, on the reverse strand, counting down.
TGTAGAGTAAGGTATCGGTCATTATAAACATAAGTGTCAAAATATTCAGTGGTTTAGAAGAAGGAAAAGCATCATTCTCTTTGTCTAAAGAGAGAGCAGTTCTGTATCTTCTCTTTATGGACCAAAAGGAATTTACTCACATACACACACACCTCAAAACAGGAGATTTGAGAGCCTCAACTTTGCAGTTTTCCAAAACTGCACACAATAGGCCAGCTCTGCTTATATAGATACTGAGTAATTTTAGGCAATGGCTACAAAATAGGCCTTAGTGGCCATCACTACACAGCTCACAAATCATTTGAGTTCGTGAAAACTCAGCGTTAGTTTTTTTCTGAATTGAAACATATTATGTTTTTTATCCTGAGGCAATGATGATGACATGGGCAGAGTGAAGATTGCTGAGCCCTACTGTTCTCACACTTCCTAACTGTTCCCTGATAGTGAGTTGGAGAGAAGGGAGAAACCCAGTAGAATTAATTGTGCTGTATCTGCTTGAAGAAGAGTATGGTTGGCACCATGGGTGTTGCATATGGAACACACTCCCAATGACAGAGTGGTGTGTTTTCCTGACAATAGTATGAACAGCTATGTTACAGTGGTTTCTTGGAACTTCTGTACAAACTGGCTCATTCCCAGAAAAAAAAGTAGGCTGTACAGTAAGTATATCAACAAAGAAAAAGGCAAGAGATACCAGAAGTTCTGTGAAAATTTTGTTTCCATCTGGCTTACACTGTTTAACCTAAGGTTTATGTTACTGCTTTTTTGTTGTGCTAAGTCTGGATACTTATGAGAGATTTGTCTAACACTACAAAATTGTTGTTTGTTATACAAAGTTCTTAACCAACAGGTTTTTGCTGTAAAAAGTAAGAGAATTTTTTCAAAGTGGTTTCAATGTCTGAAGTGAAAAAAGGGTTCACACACATGTTCTCCTTGGCATAATAGAAAGTTGTTTAAATGTTCACATAAAGAAGCTTCTTTCTTTTCTCTCTAGAAGTCATTTAGCTCAGTAGGTTTGAAATACCATTATAAATATATCTTTATGTTACATGAATGAGCAAATCCCTTCCAAAAGAACTCATATCCATTTAAAATTAAGGATATAAAGTAAGGAAATTCTTACCAAGTTCAGCTAAAAAATGGGTGTTAACATCATGTGACCACAAACTGTGTATCTGTAAGTTAAACAAAGTCCTGCTTCTGTGAAGTGTTATGTTTTCCTATGACCACAAATGTTTAGGACTTCTGTCCCGCACCTCACACTGAAAGCAGCACATAACCAGTAATACAAGGCCTGTGTCACCAACGGGGCATTTGGATTCAATAGTTATTCCCTGAGCAAGGTTCCCATTACAAGAGTGTAATGGAGCTTATTCAGCAACTGCACTGCCTGTAGTGTAACACTTGTCTCCTGCTGTGTCCTTTAGACCCAGTCCCTCTGTTAGGTGCTGTTGACCAGGCTGTTTATTAGTGAAGTTACAGGTGTATTTCTTTGTAATGGAAAGTCTAAATGAAATAATTTTCATCCTGTGCTAGGTATTCAACTGGTAAGCAAAATGCTGTGAATTGTGATAGCATACATGGCTGTTAACAGGAGTCTTCTAAGGTAGGAATGTCTGGCTGCCTTCCAGTTCACAAGTGACTACACAATGTTTCAGGGTTTGGGAACTGACATATTTTCCTTCATCTCATCATCTCCTATTTCTGCTCTATGTTGTCTATACTTATTGAAGGCTTAATAATTTGATTTTGTTGTACTGGTCCAGCAGCCACTATAAAAACACAAAGTTCTTCGTGGTCTTTGATAATTTTAATGAATTCATGTTTGATGCTTAGAATGCATGAAAAACTTCTAGTATACAGATTCTAATTGTGAGACTGGTATTTTGTTTTGATAGCAATGTTTTGGAGTGAGGGGACCTCATTCTCCAGGACCTTGCACGCTCCATGGTGATTTGCAGTTGTGCAACATGAGGAATATGCTGCCAGGGTCACGTATCTACTGACCTTGTCTAGCTAGAATTCCTGACTGTGCTAATCTAGCTAAGTGTCTTAATACAGGTGCATCAGAAAAAAAATATTTTCTTCATATAGCTTTTCTCACAGTGGGAAGTTTTTTCTATAAAGCTCTGCTCTCAGATCCTCTTGTGCAGGTTAGGATAAATTTTCAAAACTGTAACTGTACTCAAGCTAGAAACTCTAGCTACCACCACAGTGTTCTTCAGAAAGTGCAGCATTTAACATATGTGCAGCAGACCTACCCCAACACAGGTCTGTAGTGTAGATAAATGGTAGAGCAAAACTTTCCACTTCCTGTAATCACGTTTTACTCCCATCTTTATTAGATGCAATAGAAAACATGTAGTAGAGAACATGAGTGGAATGGGCCTTTTGAAGTTTTAAGCACTATATTAACATCAACTGTTGGAGCAGGGTTATTCTATGTGCTCAGTTGTGATTTATAGACGCAGCTGGGTCATGTAAAGTGATTGCTCTGCACTGAGACAGCCCAGGAAGAATTCAGAAATCTCCATATGTCAGCAGCCCTTGAAAATTCATAATCAGGACTTAAAGGAGCTGGCTCACTGATACGTAATTTTTAATAAGTATTGGCGTTTAAGAGAAATTACAGAACACTGGAAATCAGCTGATAAGTTACTCCCATTTAGAAAGGACCACTGTGATGACATGCATATTCTAAGGCTCCTCAGGGTATCATTAATGAGCAGAAAGGTGGAAAAGAATAAAAAAGTGGCATCACAGAAGAATAGATATTATCCAGTAAGTCTTGTTCCACATATTGATAGAGTTCTAATTTAGTGATTCTGTAAGTTAGGAGATAAAGCCCTAATAGCAGGATAGGTGAGATGATAATAAGTATCAAGTTTAAATGAAAAATCAGTTATGCATTTTTAAAAATAAGTCTGATCAGCTGTTAGAACAACCAGTGAAGGAAAGTGACAGCTTCATCACTCACTTGAGAGAAGACACCTGGGCTATTTTTACTGTCCACAGTAATTACTGGATATCACTTGCACTGCTTTTAATTCATTTAAAAATACCTCATGTTGCACAGTCATCTTTCATTTATGTTAACCAGGATTTACTTCGGCCATCAGCAGAGTTCACCCATGAAATTAAAGACCAGTCAGGCCAGAAGTGCAAACTTAAGCCTCACTTCAGCCACATTACTATATTCCTACACAATAAATTTAATTTCATCTCAGCTTTCATCTGAATGTCTTTATTACTCCTCCTATGTGGTCTTGGTCTGAAATATACTGAAAGAATATGGTGCTTGTTTCCTGCAGCAATGCGTTTTCCCACCTCTCTGTTCGGGGTGCAGTAGTTTTAATACAAACATATTTTGAAATTATAGCTGAGCTACTCTGATTTTCTATGGATCTGGAAAAACAGAGTAATACTCTGACTGTCCTGTTATCATATATGTCATTCCAAAAAATAGATCAATGGAGAAATACTGGATCATCCTCATTTAGGCTCTTTTTGTCTGTTCTCCACCCTCCTGCCTTTAAACCATTCCCAGCAGGACTGTGTTGTCCCACCAACCTGAGTGACAGCACTCAGAGCCTGTGCTAGTGACAAAATAGGAAGCCTGGCATTGCTTGCTCTTCTCCTTACATGTGTCACATCCTTTGGCTTACTCAGGTCTGATAACATCCCTAAATACATTCTCTGACATTCTTCATGTAACCAGGGCTACTGGCAAAGTGCTGAGAACTGTGTAGGATTCTCTCCAAATTAAATTGCCACCACTGCAGTGGCTGGAGTAGCAGTGCCATGCTCAATCTACATTAACCTTTGTATGGGTGACCCCAAAGTCTGTGGTATGGTATTTCTTCCTTCTTCCTTTGTCATTTCTTTGAGGAATTATGTGAAGAAGAGGACTGGAATACTTTCTAAGCAGATGGCTAAGTTACTGTCTGATTCAGGAGCAAGAAGAGGTCAGAGCCCCATAGAATCCAATCCCATAGTGTAGGAAGGGCAATTCAGTTTTAGGGGTAAGGTTGTACGCACTGAACAAAACATTAACCACCTCAGTAAATGTGCTTCAACATCTATAACTGGAATTATGTATCTGTTTAATATAACACTGTAACTATCACTAAAAACACTTTGGAGAAGAGCTCCTCTAAATTACCCCAAATGCTGTGGAGTTTTAATTTCTGATAATCGGTGAATTTATTTGATTTGATATTCATATAATTATCTGGCTGTATCATTTGACCTAGATTTTAGATCAAAAATCTCCTTCATCTAAATATTTGAAAGAAATGTATATTATTATTATGAAAATCACAAAACCAAAAACCATGCAGCAAACCTGTGGCTTTGGTTAATACACTTATGTAGATGTTATTGTGAGAATTTTGGATAAATTTTTAATAACTAATATTCAGTTTCCTTATCTTATAACCTGGCAACATCACATTGGTTTTTCATGATCCTTTGATAAAGGAGCTGCGGCCATCTTACAAGGATGTGAAAGCATCCAGCAGTATAAGTGAGCAATGACTTTTTGGTTCAAAGCTCCTGTACAGAAGGTGTAATCTAATCTTACATAAAAAAATCATATGCCAAAACATTTAGTATTATCCAGCTAACTCAGTGTGTAATGTTAAATCATCTTTGGTCTTTTCAGCTTAGTTTAAAGTGATATGTGTACACAAAAAGACTTGAATAGATTTGAAAGCTTACTAAAAGCAAATCAAACACATTCGAAGCATTCTGACTTCTTGAAGAGCACAGGCTCTCTTTCTTTCAAGAATTAGTTAATAAACTATAAACTTAAGTTTATTAACTTAGATTAATTGTATAGCGTCATAAATTTCTACATGTTCATCCATTTAACTTTACATTGGATTGTCTTTGGTTATAAGATAAAAGGGTTTGTTCTCAATCTGTACACATCAACTCTTCTGCAGATTATACCTGTTACAGAAGAGTAATTTCATTTGTTGATTTCTCTACATGTCCTGAAAACTGTGCTTTGCACACAGATACTGTAAGGAATCTGCTTCTAGGTTGCTTTCACAGGCAGAAGTAAGGTACAGCTCCATGAAGGCCTATAGAATTATAATGGTGTGTATCAGTGTCTACATCTTGCCTTGAGCAACTACCCTTTTTTAATTGCTTAGCAGATCTCTACCAATAATCTATTTTGAAGAGAATGCTTTGGGATGGAAGGTACTGTCACTGAATAGGGAACAAGAAAATCAGTTGTCTTATAAACTATCCCAAATTTATTTGGAGATACACGTCACTTTATCCTCTTTTATTGATGTTTAAAGGCTTAAAACATCTGTCATATAACTGACTTGATGAATTTAGATTATCTATTACCAGACTGATTGACCTCACCAAGAAGAAATCAGGATACTGTTTGTTGTTAATTCTACACTAGTGCTTATTCTTGTGTCTCTGGTGATATAATCATATTGATTAACATAATAGTAAAGGTAGCATAGATGGTTTCTGTTTTACATGATACCTTTGTTTTCCAAATTTCAGTACCACTTGAATTCTAGCTGTCAGATATGGGTAAGAATTAACTACGTAATGTTTGCAACTCTTTAAAAATCTAGCTTGAAACATCAAGTAGCCACCTATTGATGTGTCTGTAAATCAGGCAGACACAATTTTTTGGGGATTTGTCTTTGATGGACAACTGATTTTAATTTCTGCTTTATTTTGTAAATAAATGTTTAAGTGTATGTTGATTGGAGGAATGATCCCTGCAGCTGTTTTTAAATTGATAGATGGCATCATCTCACCAAAGTTCATCCACCTAAAAGACAAGCAGTAACTGTCAGGAATTGTCAAGTCCATAGAGAACAGCAACTACTTGCAGCATCTTTCCTCCATCATAGAAGTTACAAATTTAAAACACTCTGACTGTTGTAATATGAGAAACTGTAGGGATAAATTAATTCTGTGTGCAATATCTAACTAATGCTCTTATGTCTCAAAAGACAATACAGAGGCTCTTTGCCACTGTTGAGAATTGCCTCTTCACAAAATTTTTTTGTAAGTCGTGTTATCTGTGAAATAATTACTTAGTAAAACCACTGGGATCTCACTTGCTTCACTCCAAACAATTCAATGAGAAAAATAATTGTGTTATAAAGTTTGCATTTTTGTTTTTCAGAACTGTGTATGCAAAGGTAAAAGTCCCTGCTTTTGTGATAGCACGAAAGGTAGTAAGGTAAGAATAGACACATTTTCTATTTTTAATATTAGCTTATATACTTGGAAATTGTTAATACATGACTTCAGTTGACACAGTGAGTGAATTTAGTGTGTGATGGTATTTTGCCATCAGAGTCTACAGAGAATGATTACCTTACAAAATTCTGTTAACTTTGGGGACACTTTAACTAAGAGTTTTCAGCTGATTTTTTTTCCTGCATTAGTATGTTTACAGCATGGTATGATGTTTGAACACCAGCAGAACAACTGTCCAAAGCACCAGGTCTCTTTCACTGACTCCTAACAAATGCCATTACCTTGGCAGCACCTCTCCTGTTATAAATTTCATAATGCCATCGAGAGTGTCGTGTTCAGTGTTTCCCTCTTTCCATCTCTGGACCCTGCCCACCACCTTTTGCCAGTTTCCTTCAGGAAAGCTACACTCACTGGCATCAAACAGATAAACCTCTTGTAGATCAAGCAGAGGATGAGCTTCTGGGTCCTAATCACAAACACCTTGCCAGCACTAAAGGAACAGCAGATCCATCAGCAGTGACAGATCCACAGCTCTGCCTGTTGCCAATAGCAGCTTGGCAGAGGTTCTGAGTGGCTTTTAGACAAACCTGAATTACACAAATGCCAAAAATTCTTTGAAACTCCTGCTTGCGGTTGGAAGAACAACTGATTCACAAATGAAAGGGGCATTATTGAAGAAGTCATGGTTGCAATTCAGGCAAGCCATGAGCACAGAAGTTGCCATACTAAACCTTATCAACAGATTCCAGACATCTATAGAGATCTAGAATTTTGATTAATCTCACTGATTGGTCCCATCTGCTTTTAGGAAGCTTCAATTCAGTGTTGGAGAAAATTTATCTGGAAGTAAATATGTTCATTATTAAAATATATATTAATAAGTGGGAAAGGAGAATACTAATATTTTCAGTTAAATCTCCATGTTTATTTTTCATGTTACTAGTTGGTCTAACCTTTGTCCGAAACAGTGAAATTGAGACCAGTTGAAAAACTAGAAAAAAATAAGTTGCTCACTAAAAGAGAAATATTGATGATAAGAATTGACACTCACAACTTGTCTTCATCAGTTCCATGTTAAATAACTGAGCAATTTGTAGGTAAATCCTTCTTTACACTGCTGAAGTTTTTCATGCAGCAGTGGAAAATCAGGACAATGACATTAATCGACATGTTTTTATAATTATTCAGTGTTTAGAATTCTCCAACGTGAAAATCCTCTGATCTCGCTGATCTGCCAAGAAGAAAGTGTGGCTAAAACTGCCTTTTCTTTGGCGAGGGCAGTGAAGCTGTCAGGAGAGCGCAGCGCTGCTGTGGGTGCAGACAGCAGCGCGTGGCTCGCGCAGTGGGCAGGCAGGTCGAGGAGTTTGGGTTCCTGCGAGCTGGTACCGACCCCCCTCCAGCGGCACATCCTGGGATAGCAGTCACCCCTCTGCCTTGGGACGCTGGTGCATGAAATAAACCGTTTTTTATAAAAAGCTATGCCGGTTTATTATATAGATCTCACACTTTATAATGCGATTCTTATTCTCATATGTGTTAAAATATTATGGGATTACATTCTATCTTGAGAGGGATAAATATATATAATTACTATTTTAAAAATTTTTATTTCATTCAGAAGCTATTTAAAATCTGGTGAGTTTGTGGGATTTTGAGGAATGAGAATTGATGCAGGGACAAGCCAAAATATTTAGGCTTCCCAGAGACATCTCTTGGATCCTATCTTGTACATCAAATAAGACACTGAAACTTCTGCATAGCAAAATTTCACATGCTTTCTTTGTATAACTTTGTGTAAAGCAATAGGAAAATTGGCTCTGAGAGAATTGATAAATCCATTCTCTCTCTCCCACGTCGTGCTGTGATGTAAAAGGTCTTGAACAGGCAGCTCTTCACTGATGTGAAACTGAGCATGCTAAATTGCTGCTGTCTGAAGAGCTGAAACACCTTTTCCATGAGCTTCCAGGCTTGAAGCACTTCATTTAAACCAAGTTAAGAATTGTATCTTCTATATTTAACTAAAAAACTGAAAATGCCCCTTTTACTGTAGTTTAATCTCCTGTATTGTTTGCATAGCTTCAATTTTGTTTCCTTTACATAGTCTATTTATTTGAACTTGATCTTAGAAAAAACACATGAAGAAGTAATTTGGTGTCCTAATCTCTGAGATTCAGAAAAATTTTAAAGAGTTGTCACTTAAAGCAAGGATTTTTTATTCTGTCTGAATGGTTTTGTTGCATTTGACTCCCACCGATTTTTTCCTTGGCTTTCATGAAGAGATATTGACGGTTTGGAACTGACCTTGCTGTACAGCAGCAGCCATTGAGTTTCCCAATTTTTGTTGCTAAACATAGCACAGAAATATTAACAAGAAATATGTATCAGCTGCTTTCTTAAACTTTTCATGCTGTCAGCTAACTTCTGTACTCTGCAAAATCCCGAGTACTATCTTGTGTTCTGATAATTCAGCCATACTCATGAGCATGTGGTGCCATGGGGCCGAGGCAGCACAGAGATGGACCTCAAAAACAGGTCAGTGTGGGCAAGGGCAATGTATCTGCCACAGCAGGAGAGACACGAGGTGCTGAAAGTAATGAATGCCTCAGAAATAAGCTGTCAAAAGGAGAATTTATGGATATTTTAAGAGCCTAATTATCTTAATGTTTTCAGGGTGAAAAAGGCTTTCCTGGTGTTCCAGGTCCACCTGGTCAAAGAGGCTTTCCTGGTCCAGAAGGGCCTCCAGGACCACAGGGACCAAAGGTAGGTATGTCTGTGAGACACAGAGATGCACACAAAGAAACTACTGTGCTTGGTGGTCAAAGTTGGCTATCACTGCGTAGACAATTCTGTTTTACAAAATCAAATGAAACCAAAACTTGTCTCCAAGCTTCCCATTTGGTGAGGGATGTTGTTTGCTCACCAGCTGTAATGGTCATTTTGCCTGCATCAGAGTAGAGCTGGTATGGCCATGGGCTTTTGTTGTCAGTTGTCCATTGTCCAGTGCTAAAGCAGCTGGACTGAACTGCCAGAGGCAATGAACATGGGTCTAGACAGATTTTTGCAGCATAGCCTCAGTTTTTGTCTTAATATCTATTAACATCTTGACATTTGCTGCTGAAAAGAAAGTAAACAAGCTACTACTGAGACAAATATGAAAAAAAGATTTAAGAATATTTGATGGGAAAGATGGTTTTTAAGATAAATCTTGGTCTGTTTAGGAAATACCTGGTTGCCTGCAGTATGGAGGGAGTGGATGCAGTGACTTGAGCTTTCTTTCTTTCCTGTATGCTTAAACTGAGGCTAAATATGAATGTTCAATGACTCCTGAATGTGTAGAAAAAAAACCAAGAAAATCGTGCATTAAAAGTGTTTTATGTATATTTGTCTTGAGGAACAGTAATCTTGCTGTTATCAATAAATTTGCTCTGGTGAATAAATTATTTCTGTGTAAATACAGTGTGAACTCAGCCACAGTGTAAATCAGGAAGGTGCTGCCACAATCAGATTATGTCTAGGACCTACTTAACTATACCTTAGAACAAATGGTTTTATGGTTTTCGTTTGTTTAAGTCTTGTTGCATTATTCTGTCCTATCTTACTTTTACAATACTTTCTGAAAGTGATGCTCATGGTAGATTTGATACATGTTGATGAGCCTTTCATCTGAACTCATTGAAGTGTCTAGTACAGCATTTCCCTTTTAGTAAGTGATAATAACATCTGCAAGAATGGCAAAAAGTGAGGATAGTTTATCTAGCAAGAAGACCTCTGTTAGCCTGAATTGCCGTGTGTTGTAGTGTGTGCCAGTTAGCCTGTCCTTTCCAATGCCTCCACATTAATACATGTTTTTTCACTATGAGGGTATTAGGGTGGTGGTTGCCCATACCTGGAAGTTCAAGGCCAAACTGGATGAGGCTTTGAGCAACCTGTTCTAGTGGAAGGGGTCCCTGCCCAGGTCAGGGGGACTGGAACTAGATGATCTTTAGGTCCCTTCCAACTTGACCCATTCCATGATTCTATGATGCATCCCCTGTAAACACTGAAAGGGAGGGCGAGACACCACAATTTATGCAAGTTGTATGAAATGCTTGTTTCCTTGATTGACTGTAATGGGCCAAACATTTATTTATTTACATAGCTGGTTTTGTGTGCACATGTTGGTATTGATACTGAAAATATTGCATGTCCTGTTGACATCTATGTGCTTTTTCTCAATTGAAACATATTGAAAAACATTGCTTTCCATTTGTGATCTAGGGTTCTCCAGGGCTTACAGGCTTAGTTGGACCCAAAGGTACACGAGTAAGTGTTCGTATTTTAAACAAATTTACATGTATTAAATGTCATGCTAGTTGCCAACTTGGTTCAATAATTTGTGACAAAAAATCAAAACATCATGTCTGATTTCAAAGTATAGTTAACATTTATGACACAGTGTATGCAGAAGCATTATTTATTTTTAGAACTTTTGCCCTTTTTGCTACAGCTTGCATCCAAGGTTATTGCTGTATGTATTTAATATTTGGGTGTGCAGTGAAAAAGTCGGACTAGAATACCATAAAGAGTTGTTTGGGGTTTTTTTCTGTGGGCAAAACCAGCCCGTGTCACCAGTGTGTAACCATTATGCTTGGTTCACAGTGGGAAGAGTTAAGGAAGTAATGATCTTTCAATAGAATCACACTTGCATTCATTCTTATTATGACTGTAATGAAAGAAAAATTGCCTAATGAGATTTTGTTTAATATTCATAATATTATTTCTCTGGTTTAATATCATTAGGGAGTCCCAGGAATACCTGGATTTTCAGGTCCTCCAGGCCTTCCCGTAAGTAAAAATGAAACTGATTTAACCATTTCTCTCTTACTTCAGTCTTTAGTGCACAATTATCCTCAGCTCAATGTGCTCACTCTAGTCTCAACACCAACATTGTCTCTGTCAATTGGCCTAGAGATAAAAATCTTGGCGTCAGCAATTCTTACTCATTGTAATGATTTAAGAACACACTGTAATCTGTCAAGTCTTGTGAAACATTGCTCCAACATAAACTCTTTCAGTGTTTCTGTAGGGCAATATGAATGTGCAAAAACAAAGCTTGTGTCAATTTTGTGCTTCTTTTAGGGTGAACCAGGAACTGTTGGTCCCCCTGGGCTCCCGGGTGTTCCAGGATGCAACGGCACAAAGGTACAAACCAAGCTGAGTGTTCTGGAGACTGCATTTGGCTGTGCTTGGGAATGGCCAAAAAGTGTTCTGAATTTCCCCCAACGTATAACAACTTTGACTTGTTTTGGTTTGTAACTTTATCAGCTAGAAAAGTTTGTATCATGAGACCAGAGGAAGGAAAAGTGCTACCTTATTGTGCAAAATAAGTACTTAAATAATACATGCTAATGGCCTTTGCTAAAAGATAAGAAAAACGTTTGATATTCTGACAGATTTTTCATTAAATCCAGAATACTTAATCAGTTTTGTCCAACATGTCCTTTTGTTGCAATGGGTTGTAAAGGAGATAGTTAATTCATTTTATTTCGTCAGTATCTAGCTTGCAGTTGGCAATTCATAAATCCTGAAGGTAATTAAGAGAAAAGGCTTAATGTTAAGTTACAGATTTACCAGGTTTTCTTTGCCCTATGAGCCTTCTGAAAGAGTGAGGCAGAATAATGCCTGCTAGAGAAAATCATAGATTTCTAGTGAAACTGTGAATTAATCTGAACAGTCTAGGGTAGAAGTCAAGCTGCATAAAAAGGGATGATCCCCTTCTAGCAACATACGGTGGTCATGAACTCACAGTGCATTTAGTGTGATAGCATAAAAAACTTCTTCTGTAATCACATTTACCAAAATCAGGTCAAATAATAAACCATAATGGGCATTAACAATCACTGTTACTGCTTTCAGGGTGACCAAGGATTTCCAGGTCCTCCAGGTCGAAGAGGTGCTCCAGGCCTTCCAGTAAGTGTGAAATTCATGATTCTGTGCATTCCCACCAAATAAAGCCAGTCCCTGAAGGAGTGTAAATCCTCATGTTAGCTCATACTTACAACAGTTGAAATATATAGGTATCTCCATTTTATTAGTATGAAAACTGTGTGATCAAGAGACCAAAGTTAAAAGTAGTGCTTTATCGTCTGCATGTTGCGCCTCAACTTCTTAGTTAATAACTGCATGAAATTCATCGACTGGAGTTAGCTCTCATGGAGTACTCATGAAAATTTACCACTTACATCCCTAAAGGTGTCCAAGATATATTTATTAGATTGCAGTTTCAGTTCATGCCTAAGTATCTTTGAGAAAATAATGGCTTAATTAAGTCAGTAAGAACCCGGAATTAAACCCAGAACTTCTCGCTCTGGGTGCATTGCTTTTTGGGGTTTTTTTCACTGTAGAAATGTGTTTGAAAGAGATACTTTTAAAGAAATGGAAAAGGAATGCTGTCTTTCAAGTTCAAGTGGCTTCAAATCTAATAACTTCTAAACATGATCTTTATTTTACCAGCTCTGCTGATTTTATTTATTCATTTATTAACATCAGGCTTCAAAGCTGTTCTGCTTTCACTTGTAGAGTTGTACCTGTGAGATTGACTATTTTTTAACAATATGCCCATTCTTCTTAAATTGAAGTCTGGCCCAGTAAACATGAACCTGGCCATGCACCTTCTTCATGAAAATAAATCACCTGAAGAGCACCAACCTTCGACAATATTTAGAATGTGTTATTTCAGCACTCTTTTATTTTTCTGTTTCAATATGATTGTTCTTCTTCCTAGGGTGTTGCTGGTATCAAAGGAGAGAAGGTCAGTCATTTGCATCATATGACACCAAGTTTTTATTGGTTATCAACAATTTGTGTGTGTGTTTGTTGCTCTTAACATCTCCATTCATGGGAAACAGAAGGTTTACCTTCCAGAAGAAGCAACCACAAAGTTTGGTGCTTCCTTTGTAGCATTCACCTCAGGTTGCAAAATGGTCTATAGTTTTTTTTCCTTCAAACTACTGTTACTGCATGTAACAAATTTAACGCTTTCAAGCACACAAAGAACTAAGCTCGTCCCCCAAACAGTTTATGAATTCTTACGGAAATCTGCAGATGCACTGGAGAGTATTTTATAGGGATAAAGAGCAACAAAAATAAACTGAAGGCAAGGACTGTGCATGAGTAATTTAGGTATATGAAAAGAAGACTGCTTCTAACAGAGAACTGGAAGGCCTGCAAAAGGTATATTTGGTTTAATAAAATCTTTTTTAAAGTTAGAGCTATCCATAGTGGACAGTTTCCATCATTATGCAATTCTGATGTTCCTTGTTTCCCTACAAACTGTATTAGATTTGTTGCACTACAGAGTTCTACAGCATAACTTTTTATGTTTCTTTTTGTCTAATTGTCCAGGGGTGCCCTGCAGAAGGATACAGCCAAGAGTATGGTGCAAAAGGTGATCCTGGGTTACCAGGAATGCCTGGTCTCCAGGTAACTCAAAATTAATATGGTGAGATAGATATCTATAAAAATATATAATAATATGTATAAATACATTCTATATAGCATGATTATGTATTAAAATTATTTTTATTTTACATAATTTATGTGTATTATTTATTTATTATAGATACAGTATTTTTTACAATTATGTCACTGATTTCTAAACCAAAACCAGTCAGCTTGCAGGCCAGTCAGAAAAACAGGACTTCAGATATGGAGAAAAACTGGTCACAGATTTATGAGTTTACCCCTACACATAGAGTAGAATAGAATAGAATAGAATAGAATAGAATAGAATAGAATAGAATAGAATAGAATAGAATAGAATAGAATAGAATAGAATAGAATAGAATAGTTGGAAGGGATCTATAATGACCACCTAGTCCAACTGCTAAATTTCCCATTGAAGTTAAGACTGAATAGGCTAGACCTGCTCAACTTCTAGAGTACTAACAAAGGACAGAATAGTCCATATTTCAAGAATGAACATTAACAGGGGAAGGCAGGGCTGACATTTCTTCTACATTTCTTCTGACTGTTGGAATAAACAGAGAGCGTTAAATTAAAAAGAAAATAAAAATGTTTAACTTTTCATTTCTTTGAAAAAAAAGCTTTAAAGTATAGGATTTATTGCATAGAATATTTGAAGGGTTGAAGGCTTATTAGAGGCATTAATAGGACCATATGGATTATGAGTCCACATTTCTCAGAGGACTCACATCCTCACTTGAGTAGTTTAGTTTTAGAACAGATATTTTCTCATGTTTCAAAACATATGCCAAACAATGAAGCAGTGAGGAAGAATTATACTTCTGTGTTCTCCTGAGATTGGAAAAAGAAATTCAGAAGCAGAGCTGCTCCTCTGTTTCTTATTCAGTTCATTGAATTTAGTGTTGTGTTTTTCTCATAATCTTGCCAGGAGATTTATTCCTGTTTCTTTTTTAATATGCAGGGTGCCCAGGGTGCTCAAGGATATCCTGGGGAACTTGGACCACAGGGCCCTCCAGGACCTTTAGTATGAATTTATGTCTCACTTGTTACTTTGACCTTTGATTTTTCCCTAAACCCTGTGGAATTACACAGATATAAGTACTTGACTCTCCCAGACTTATCTGAGGTCTCGACACATGTATATGTAAAAAACATTTTTCTGCACATGTGTGATTTTTTTTCAGCTTCTTTTGATTATTTTATGCATGATAATTTCTATATTTTCAGAAGCATCCCTTGTCCATGATTTTAATTTTCAAATGACTACCCATTAATTCACTTTAAATGCTAATATGCATAACATTGAGAGATGCGTATGTTTGCAACTAGACTGTGTAAACTGTCTGCCACTTGCAGTTGTAAAGATGGAAGAAAGAGTAAAAGTGTCATAAAAGTTCTGTGAAAGTTAGGTACTTCAAAACACCCATATCAGAGAAAAAGATTGTAATTTTTTTAGCTGAGGATTTTTTTCTTCCTTTTTTGTAGGGCATGCCAGGGAAACCAGGACCTCCTGGACCTAAGGTAGTCTCGGATTGGTAATAAAAATGACTTCTGTTATGTGTTACGTAAATTAACCCACGTTTAAGTGTTTGGAAAATAAGAAAAATAACATTTGGGGATTTTTTTCAGGGTCTTATGGGACTGAAAGTAATAGGAGCCAAAGGAAGAAAGGTAATTTCATAAGAAGCTTTAAACATTTTACAAGTTTTGTTTCTGTTTTCTACATTTTCTGATATGATATGGTGAAGTGTTTGGGGAAGTAAGTACTGTGAAATGCAAATTTTTAGTATCTATGTGGAAGTCTTTTGTTTAAAAATGGAAACACGGCAATGCTGTCTAAGGTCAAAATGTTTTCACATAAGAATCAATGATATAAACTTCTAGACAGAAGATTAAATACTGAAGAGAAGCCAGTAATTAATATTTACTAACACATAGCATAAAATTAATACATATAATTTGTGTGATGCTCCTAAATGCTTATCTAAGCAGATAAACATTGGTAAAAGTACAGCATTTGTAGTCTCACAACTTCTGTCTGATGTATTTCTAGTGTCAGCTCTAGTGATACAAGAAAAACTCCCCGGTTTTGAATAAAAATTGGATGAATTGTCATTCATGTTCTTATTTGTATTCCATGTAATTGACCTTAAATCAGGAATTACTGCAGATACCCACATGGTCTCTCAGCACCCAGCCTGCAGCTGCAGGACCAGTGTAGTCAATCTGACTCTCCTTGCGAGAAATTAGGGCATCTCACCATTATGCTAATTGACCTGCACAGATTCAGCTGTGATTGGTTTTAACATTGCAATCTCTACCAGGAATGTGCTAGGAGTTTCCTGGAAAACAAATTGCCTACAGACCTGGTTATTCATTAGCAGTAGCTCAGGTGACCATGGGACATCTTGCTTCCTTACAAAAGAGTGACACATTCTTTGCTGTTGTGCCACAAATTCGTGCAAAAGCATTCCACTGGCTTAAAATCACTGGAAATTGTGGATATTGTTTTATTGAGCTCCACAGGAAAGATCACATTAAGGACTTTCCCTGTTCTGAAAGATCCTTAATGAAAAAGTGCACTTCACTAGGAATGTTGTCAGTGAAGGACAGTGGAACTTGTTTTGTCTGTTAGCACCATGATTCTGTGATCTCCTTGGAACACCCAGACTGCAGTTTGGAGGATGTCGCCAAAGACAGTTCATGTAATTTACTTATTGACATAATTAAATAGAGAGAAATATTGGAATCAAGGACATATTTTTACTTGATTTAGGGTTAAAATAGTTGTGTAACAAACAAATAGGCTTAAAAATTTGAATTGTTTCTAGAAACTGTAACAGAAATCAGCATATACATTTTTATATTAATCAGCTAGGGGTAGGTTAAATCTTCCGTATGTCTTTCTTACTAGAATATAAATAGCAATAGAATATAACTAGAATGTAAATAGCAAGCAAAGGGAAGTGTTAACTGGATTATTGGCTGAGTGTAATGACAGAAGAATTTTCACAGTATCAGAAGTATAGCAGTAGTAATTTGAAATAACAAAAACACACTGCTTGTAATTTTCTTTACTTTTCTTTTTTTCTTCAAGGGTGACACTGGGTTAACTGGACCCCCTGGTCCCCCAGGAACTGTTATTGTGACGTTAAGCGGACCAGACAACATGACGGTAGTAATACTTTGAGAGCACGTTTTCATCTTCACTGCTGTGATAACATTTCTTTTTACCCATCCTAACATTTTTCAGACTGGTTTAATTAGGTCCTAAGCTCTCTTAGAGTGTCTGTGAGCCAGCTCGGCTGAGCCTGTGTGCTCACATGCACATCTGCACATGCCAATGCAATGCTTCTTGCTTACCAGTACCCCACCTGCTGGGAATCTCTGAGTACATGAAGAGTAAATCACTTCTGCTTCACCAAATCCACGTGGATGTTCTGAATGGCTGTCAAAGCCACAGCTGAGCTCACCTCTGGGCCGTGGCACTGAGAGTGTCAGACTCTGAACTACCAGAGTTTCACAAAAACTTACAACATGTTCACGTACATTTTGTAGTTTGTTTTCTCATTGTTTTTACTGAAACATGAGTAATCATGGGAAGTGTTGGAAAGACAATAAATATGGAAGGAAATAGTCTGATTCAGCTTTAAGTATTGCTTTGTGAATTAAAATATTTGCGTTGTATCCTTATATAGAAATCAAACAGCAGTAGTTGATGGCATTTTAAGTATTCAAATATTAACAGGACAAGTCTTCTACATGTTCTTGATTCCATTTTTCTTATGTAATTTGCATCTGATCTATGGAGTCATCCAGAGTCCCTCTCCATTATGTGCTAAAATAAAAGTGAATTTTGCATCAAGACTGTGTTGAGGAGGGAAGAGAAAGATCGCAGAAGCAAGATTCTGCTTTTAGGCCCACCAGCTCTCCCTGTTTAAATCAAATACAGAGCACCTGGAGCCCTTTCCAGTCACAGCTGTGGTGGCTTATCATGAGATAATTTTTCAGAAACATTGGGCATTATGGTTTAGAAACCTCTCAAACCTCCTTACATAAAGAGTTTGGAGCATGAGTCTAACCAGGTAATAATTAGACAGTCCATAAAATTTGTCTTTACAGTGACCTTAGGATGTGGCCCAATGGTGCCACACAGTAGCGTAATCTAACCTTGCACCCACAGAGACAAGGATGCTCTACGTAGCCACTGCATTTATGTTTTGGAAGCAACTGAGGTTTATTTGGGTTTGTTGCTTGTTCTTGTATATTTGTGGGTATATTTACTGCAGTTCGCTTGCTTGCCATCACAGGTAGATTGTTTTGACCTAGCTCTATTCTGAAATGTGCAGAAACTATTTCTTTTTCAAACATCACAGACTTAGGCAGGAGCACTGATACGAAGTTTCTGTTTCTTAATCGTTTGAGTAGAACAATCTCTGCTCAAAGAATCTTGCTGGTGACATAAGGATTTCCAATTTGTAGAACCAGACTGTCATTGTAAGCATAGAAAAATCCAAGATACCACAGTAAGCTCTTCTTTTCTGTGTAACAGGACTTGAAAGGAGAAAAAGGAGAAAAAGGATCAAGAGGACCCCCAGGGCCAATGGGGTTTACAGTAAGTAACCAGAAGTAAATCCCTTAAATCCAGATGTTCAGGCAGCATCATCTAGTAAATGCTACTCTTTACAGCCTAGTATTTACACTAATTATTTCAACCTTTAATGACAAAAATAGAACTAATGACTAGAATAAAATACCTATTAATAGCATTCCAAATGTATTTTTTTTAAGATTAAAAAATTATAAAATATATATTTAACTTAGAAAATGTGAGTTTCAAAACATGAGTATCCTCAGTGTGGTTTTGTTCCAGGGGCCAGTTGGTGATTCTCAGAGTGAAAAGGGTGACCAAGGAGAACCAGGAGCACAGGTGTGTGCAAACAGTTGAATACATATGTGTTAGTCCTTTCTGAAAAACAGTTTTGAACTAGTGTTGCTGTCCAGTTTTTGTCTCACTGCTACTCAGAGCAAATTTGCTTAGATTCAAAAGCTCTTTCCTGCAGTAAACTAGACAGGAGCTGGAAGTCAAGTGACTGTACTTAGATGAGTTTCTGAAGTGAAGGTCAGTGGATTGTGAGTACACTTCTGGTTTTTTTGCTATAAAGGTTCTCCTGTGGAAACTTAATAAAAAAGTGCTCTGCTAGACATGTACTTCTAGGCTTTATAGTGCAAGAGTATAAGTAGAAGAGAAGACACTGGGTTTATTTAAGGCAGCAGACTTAAATTAGTATGTTCAACCAGCAGCTGTGTGGAGACATGAAGAAAGTTGCCTAAGAGTTATTCTGTTAACAGCATTGTATATGAAAAAATAATATGTTTATTTTAAAAAGCATGCATATTAAAATACAATTTACCTGACTATACCTTTTTTTGGAAGATAATTAATGGAAAGCTATTACTTTCATTCAAATGCCTTTCAAACTTTCAGATAAAAACTAATCAATGACAGATGCAGATTCTTAGTATCTAAAACTACTATTTCATAAAAATTTAACAATATATAATTAGGAGAGAACCCTAAAATAGTCAAATAAATCAAAATGTTTTGTGACGTTTTCTGAATACAGATTTCGAATACATTATGAAAGCAATATTAAGAAAAGTAATTTTCAAGTTAAATATGTCATTCAGCCCAAATGTGTATATTTTTGAAACTTGTCATACTTTTTTTGGTTGCAATAAATTTTCTTCCACAAGAAAAGGTAGCAAGACAAGACCCTGGTACTACCTGAAGATTGTTCTTTCTTCAGTTGTATGGTGCTATAACGATGATGGTGTTATAGAGCAACTTGATTGTTACTTTTATTATTCCTATACATAATGAAAATTTCAATTTGAGTTATTAGTGTAAAGGTCTAGAAATTCTTTCTATCTATGGGTGTTATTAATCCTCCATCTTCTGTGTTTCTTCCACATTGTCTTCTGTTTGCAAAAGCCTTGTCCTGTCATGCAGTATTTCTTTAGAGCTCTTAAGTGACCCCTCCTTGTGAAGCAACTGGTAGAGCACCCTTGGTTTTTTTGTGTATTGATCTTGAAGAATGCTAAGGAAATGTTATTAAGACACTGAAGATTAACTGTTCTAAAAAGAAAACAAAACATTTTTTGCAATTGATATTACATTGCTGAGCACAAAATATCAAATTGCTGTGGATTTTACATTCTAGGAAATAAATACTATTTTGTGCAAGTGAGTTTTGAGCGTGTGGTGACGTCATTCCATTCCCCTTCTTCTCTTCTCTTTTAAGTTCTGACATCTTTTTGCTGTTTATTTCTGATGCTTACATCCTCATTCATGGTCTGGTCTTTTTCTTCAAAATTATTTTAAATTTCATTAATTTATTCTGTGGGAAAAAATCTAAAATGTTCCTTTTTACCCTGTTGTTCTGAGCTTGTAATCTCCCCCTGCCCTCCTTTTATTTTTTCACTGCCTTCCTGCTATGGATTTTAATGAACCAGGTTTTCCTCCTTTCTGTCTTCAAGGTGATAAGCAAGGTATCCATATGATCATATTTTCATTTCATTCTCTTTCTGTCCACATTTCTCCCCTTTTCCTCCCTTCTCTTTGTCTCTTTATTTTGCTGTTGTTATGAATTGCTCAAACAATTGTTTCTGGTTGCCACACAAGATTCACCACCCCAGCAGATGCTGCCAAATGGGCCATGGAAAGCAGCAGATACCTCTGGCACGCTGCCTCCTTCTGTTTTCACTTTTCCATCTACTGCCCTGCTTCAGATACCTTTGAAGTGCACTCCCTATTCCTTTTCATTAAGTAAATTCTCTTCAATTTCATACAGGAAATGGGGTTCAGAGAGTTTTCCTTCAGAATCCTTCCAGGCTCACTGTGGGAAGGGCTGCTTGCTGCTGTATTGTTGTATCATTTGTCTTGTTTCTGCAAGAACCTGATTTTTCACCAAGCTTTCTGCGCTTTCCTGGCATTTTGTACTGCTGAAGTCCAGGACAAATAATCCTCCACAGGAGGAGGAATGTCAATAGAATATCTTACTACCTGTTCAGTAGAGTTTTATGAACTTTAGTTATGATTAATGAATACTTTAAAATAACCTTAATGGCTTCTTACAGTTTACACAGTTTAGCATTGACTTGCTATGCTCTTTGAATGCAATATCTCCACTTTTAATTTTTTTAAATTTTATTTTACATTTTTCCTTTGTAGGGGAAACCTGGAAAAGAAGGTGCCCCAGGTCCACCTGGCTTACCGGTAATGAAGGAAGCCTTCTAAATGTTTTTGAAGTAGTAGTCAGCTATTTGTGACAATTCTATCTTCCTGTCACAGCTTTTTCTCATTGCAGAATGTGTTTGAAAATGTTGATTTGCATACACTGAAACATCTCCTTCAGACAGCTGGCCTTGGAACATACCATGTCCTCACAGATTTATGTGCAGGAGACAGAGGCTCAGTTCGTAGATGTTGTTTCTTCTATGTCAAGTAAAAAGACCTGTTGCTTGCTGCTGACTGTTTAATGAATTTGAGACACACTCCAGGTTAAGCAAAATTAATTCTACTGAGTTTTTTTCTGGTTAGTTACATTGAAATTTTTGCAGAAGAGTTATACCTTTCTTTTAACATAAATTGAGAAGATAAACGAATAGTTTTTAATCACTAGGATCAAAGACACTGCTTTACAAAGAAAAGTTGTTGTCAGGGTCATGGCTGTCTTGGCCTGAAACAAGATGACTGATAGCTATTAAACTGTCATTTTGTCAACATATAGTTCTTAACATATACCGTTTTATAAGCAAAATTGTCTTCTTTGTGTACTAATTTAAAAGCTGAAGTTGTTCAAATGTGTTTCCAGTTGGTTAAATATCAGTTCTTTTATTTACTTCACCTCTATTTTCACAACATCATTAGAGTCACAGTAACCTTATAAATATCTTACCAAAATTCTTCCTGCCAGAATAGCCCATTGCACATGTATCTTCCTATAACATCATCTTTGTCATGCTAAAACGACCTTCACAGGCAGTCTAAACACATTCCAGTCTGACAAAGAACACTGAATGACAGACCACAAAGCTCTACTGCCTCAGCTAACAGAAAAAACTTTCTGTCATGACAAAGACATGTCATTGCTCTGTTCCCATTTCAGCTTTACTCACTAGCAGTGCAATCAACTGCATGAGCCTCCAAGAAGTCCTTCTCCCTTGCCTGTATTCACATGCAGAAACCCGCTGTTTTCCCTCCTGGTGTTGCTGACACCTCATGAGATCAGCACCATCCCGCAGACTGACCAAGTTCTGGGGGAGGGTGTTGAATGGGAGTCTTGCATTGTGTTCAGTTTCTCCCCTTCAGAAACAGTTTGCAGAGGGAGAAACAAATCAGAGACTCCTACACTTGTGCCATGCAGAGCAGCTTCTCCTTGGGAGTGTTGGAGTGTGCCACAATAAAGGCAGGTTTGGATGGGACACCTGCAGCTTTTCCTGCAGACATGGAGCTGTACCTCAGACTGGGTCTTTCACTGCAGCTTCTTCCCCTGAGCAAGTTGCATTCACTTTGCCATCATCATGAAAGATTAAATCTTTACATTTTAGATCTTACTGATGTCAGCACTAAAAGATTAATCCTCCTAAAATTGTGTACTGTCACCTGCAGGGACAGAAGGGTGAACAGGGCAAGCCAGGACTGGCTGGAAGGCAAGGAGCTAAGGTATTGTCCAATGGTTTTGTTATTGCTTTTGAGGACCATGCTAAGGTATGTTTGGATGTTATTATATAATTTCATTTGTCACTGTGTATATAATATGTTTCACTTGGCCTAAGAGATGACAAGTAAGGGTATCATGGAATAGGGAATGGATCAGCTGAAACAAACCACATGTTTGAACTCGAGTCCATCTATGTCTGCTGATGAGTTCCTGTAGTTTCTGGTGTATGCAGCTGAATAGTTGTGCAAGGAACAGAGGCAGGGTGGTGAAGGACTGGTCAGGAGCAGTTGTTTTTCTTTAATGTTTTGAGCAATGTAGTGAAGTAACAGTGGGTAAATGTCATTCCATATATTGTTTTTAATAAACAAACCTCTCTGTCCTCTGATGAAGGGGATGAAAGGAAACACTGGTCCACCTGGAGCTTGTGGTCGAGTAAGTGTAAATTATCTTCATGTATCATTTTTCTAAACCATTAGAATAAGAATAATCTAAACTGTCTGCATGAAGCAATAATGGATGCCCTGTGATGCTTTAATTAGGCATGGCTTTCACAAAGTACTGATGTTGCTGAGATCCTCGCACAGATGACATCTTCCTTCATATGGAATTGGATACAGGATCTGTGCCTGGTTAGACCTCACCTGGATCCAGCAATTTTGGCAGGAGATTGGACTGTCAAAGAACAGTTACAAAAATATTCAGAGGAGTTAATATTTAAGCCAATTTCTAATCACTTCCAGAACAGATGGCATTCATTTTAAAATCCTAAGAAGACTTTTTAAAGAAAGCAAGAGTTGCTCTGAGTACTTCCCTGTCTAGTCATGCTGTCTCCCTAGTGGCTTTCCTAAAGGCCCTATGTGCACCTAATGGAAACCTTCTGCCTAAATTGTTCAGAAGAAACAGCTTTGTAAAAAGCTGAAGTGTTTGTGATGTTGGCAGAGTACTAAAAAACCACTGCTGCTAATAACAATTATTATTTCATTTCTGGTTGCTTGTAATTAGTAAGGTCTTGCGATGTCAGAACATCAAAATTATGAATGAGATCATAACGTTGCTTTAATTAAATGTTCAGTGTGAGGTACTGTGCTTCTCTGTGAGGCACTGTGCTTCTCTTTTCATGCTTGCAACTCTTTCTTTTCTTACCACCTTTCTCTTGAGACGGAGTATTACGATTATGTGGTTGGTGAAAAAGGGGATGAAGGACCCCGCGGACCTCCAGGACCAAAAGGTCAACGTGGCATGCCTGGTGAGTGGACATCAAAACTACAAGCCTGTAGCAAGAACAGTCTACTCAAAGGGCTTATTGCAGACTACATTTTGAGCAACCTGCTTCTGCCTTTACCAGAATATTTCCTATACTCCCATCTAATTGCTTGACTTGAAATATATCCTGAGACTTTGATTTATAGTGTTATTTCTCCTTAAAAATAGTTGTCAATATGCAAGTTACATGAGTGGTAGATGCCTACACAGGCAAAACCAAGTTCTTATTTTAACTTTTAAGCTTAAAATGCAAAAGATCAAAGTCTGTATTCAATGGTATTGAGTAGTAACTTTGCAGAGTATAGAGTGGTTTAACTCAAGTTTTTTATATCTTGCTTTTGCAGGGCCCCAGGGTCCTCCTGGAGGTGCTGGTAGACCAGGTATGTGCAGTAATCTGGTACCAATAATAAAACACATTGTTCTTCCTGTCTGTTTATACTGAATCAGCTTTGTGAAATGTTAATTTCAGGTGACTTTAAAAATATCTCTAAGTGGTAAAAAATTGTCACCCAAGAGCTTTGATGGGTCAAGTACGTAGGCTAAAGATCATTTTAAAATGTCTGTAGATTCTTACTTTGATTAATATATCTCAAGATAAAAAAGATTTGTGGGATGAACTTGGCGTGTTTGTCTGTCATTCATCCTATTGAGTACTTATTTTGCTTTGAAATGCCATTTCTTCTTTAACTTTGTTTTTGTATTTTTTTCCCTTTGGTTAGGTGTGTCAAGACCTGGTCTGAGAGGTCCCCCAGGATTTCCTGGGCCAAAAGGAACAAAAGGAGAGAAAGGACAAACTGGCTTGTGTATTGTAGGCCCTCCAGGACTGCCTGGTATTACTGGCAGGCCTGGTTCTATTGGATTACCAGGCCCTCCAGGAGAACCAGGTACTTCTAGTTGCAAGTGTTTTCGATTTTTCCAGGTAGCTCTCTCTTTTAAATGAATTGTTGAATATCTCAAGTTGGAAGGGACCCATAAGGATCAGAGTACTGTCTCTGCAGCTCATCCCTGCAACTTTTTTCTCTCTTAGCAAGTAGAGAATTGTCTGAATAATCTGCAACATAATGGTACCATGCTCATTTCGTTAACAGGTAGAGTAACATTTGGAACTGGCCTACCAGGACTTCCTGGAGAGCCAGGCTGTACAGGACCTCCAGGACCTCCAGGAGATATTGGCATGAAAGGTCAGTTTCAGATAATTGTCACTCAGAAGTAGATGGTACAATCCAGTAATCTTCATGGATCCTCATTAGATTTTTTTTAAAATTTAATTTACCTCTTAAGTCATTTGCTGAGTTCAGAGTTTTAAGAGCATTCATGAGGGACAGCGAGATGTCTTCCTCACCTTACATCAACTAAAAGAACAGTGATGTGCCAGTGCTCCACACCAGTTGTACAGAACTGTGGCAGGGTGTAGATCTTCACTGGAACAAACAGTTACTACAGATTGGTAGGGCTTTGTTCTCTCCTGTTGTTATGTTCTTGCTGACAGTTCATCTCTAAAAGAAGCTGCAACTTCCCACAGGAGCTGCTGAATCTCTTTGCCCTTTGCTTGTCATGAGAATGGCCCTAAGTGTTACGGAGCTGTGTTAGTTTGAAGCCTTTCTTCTTTTGAGAGAATTTGGCTTATCAGTAAAGCACTTGTACCCAAATTGTTTGCCAAAACTCTCTTGTTTGAAAAAATCTAGAGATTTAAACCAAATGTTTCTGTTCTTTCAATTAATTGTACTCAGTTCTGATTGACTTTCTGACCACAGGTAATTTAGTACCATGCTGGAAGTGATCTTCCAACAAAATTAAGGCCATGATTCTACTACTTCTGGCCAAAAAGTGTTAGCTATAACAAACTAAATAGCACATTAGTTAAGCTTGAAAATGATTTGGTGTGGAGCAACTAATGATTTATTTTCATTCTAGGCGATGATGCTCGCGTGTGTACTGATTGTAGCTACATTCCGGGAATACCTGGTCTTCCTGGTTCTCCTGGGCTGCGTGGTCAGGATGGCATGCCTGGTAAATTATCTTGTTCCTAACAGGATCATAGAAGTGCAAATGATTTTGCTTTTAGCAGGAGAATCAGGTGTGGGCATGTCTGCAGCCTGCAGTCCTTGAACTAGCCCTGGGGTGGTGGTGAGTGTGAGAGCCTGGTGCAGCTCCCTCTGCTGATACGAGCACAAGCCCTAAAGGATCTGAACTCAGAGTGCCGATAGGCTTAGGCGCAGCCTGAGGCCAGCTCAGTCTGTGATGAGTAGTCAATGTAACAACAGAAATGTTGAATGCCGGGTGCAGTTACTGGAGCTTGTCAAAATTCATGTCCTTGTTTTCATTTTTCTTTACAAAATATACTTTTGATTTTGCAGGTAGAGAAGGAATGACAGGTCCAAAAGGTTCTCCAGGTTCTCCAGGAACACCAGGGTTTCCAGGGGCTCAAGTAAGACTTTGGTTTTTCGTATTAACATTCAGATCCCACAAGAATTATTTCAGAGAAAACTCATGGCTAGTGTTGTGTGCAGTGTCATACTGGGTGATCTCAACACGTCTTTTCCTGTAGTAATGAGTGTGTCAGCATGGGAGGCAAGGTGGAGAATGTGATGTATGGCTCAACAGCTTTGCATGAGCCTGGTTGCTCAGTGCAGCAAGTTAGCCCAGGCAGTGAGGCAGGTAAATACCTGTGTGATTAACCTGTGCTGCATTTCATTGTGCTGAGACTGCTTGTTCTGTGTCGTAGTCTTTAGTTACCTTTTGTTCTTTTATGTAATTCAATAATCATGGCAGTGGCTGTAAAGCATATATGGATTTTTGTACGCTGTGGTCTTTGTCAGACTGATTACTTCTTTTGTTTCCAGCATACTCAGGAGTTGCTAAATTTCTAGCTGTGCAGAGAAATTTGCTTCTCATAATACCCTCTTCAGGGGTGCAAAGGACAGTCCCTCTCGGGAAATGTTATGAAGAGAGAAGGCTGCCACCTGCTGCCACACACATGTCATTTGGTTCTTCTAACTTGTGCCTGTAGCAGTAATTTTTTATGGGAAAGTACAAGGTCTGTCCAGTGCTATCCAATAAAAAAATCATGCACAAGTATTCATCGTGGCAGTTGCCGTACAGATGCAGAATGAGTCTGCTAACAGGCTTTGCCAGGAGCCCCCTAAGAGTTCATGAGCCCAAGATGACTGGAGCCCAGTGTGCTTTCAGCTGGGGTAATGTACCCACTTTGTAACCTGTGGGGGAGAGAAGGGATAGCGAAGTTAACTATGAATAGAGCCAGCTTTGGCACTTAGAGTGTCCCTGGGGAAATATTCCCATGTGGAGGAGAAATCTCTAACTAGGTCTTAAAGTCCTTCTTTTTGTGCCATGGTCTTACTCATTAAATTATGCTACATTATTCCTGCATGTAGTAGCATAAATGAAATGGTAGTCTTGTCAAAACAAGTAAAGGCAGGAGAAAGAGAAAAGACAAAAAACCCAAAATCCTGTTCATTGAAGTATGCCATTACAGAGAATAAAAATGAGAATACGGAGAACCCCCTGAGGTATTTAATTTAAAAAAAAGAAAACTTGAAAACAGATGACCTACATCTAGCACTGAAATTCTTTTGATAACTCTATTCTAGGGACCTCCAGGTTTTAGAGGCGATCAAGGACGTAAAGGATCAAAAGGTGAGCCAGGATATGTATATCCAGAAGGGCCAAAAGGTGAGAGAGGAGATCCAGGAGCCAGGGGAGACAAAGGAAGAAGAGGTTCAAGTGGATTTCTGGGAAGACCTGGCTCTAAAGGATCCAAGGGTTCTAAAGGTGAAGAGGTGGGTATGCACTTTTTGCAATTAATATGGAAGTCATGGAAACCTAAGTCAGTATTTTATCTTGTACAACAGTCTGTTTAATCTATGCAGATATTTCATCTGAATATCCCCTACCTGACTGAGGGGACTGTCCTCAACTATAACCACCAATATGCATGAAAGAAGGAGAGGAAATATTCTGATGTAATACCAGAGAGAGATTAGGCCAGTGTAGGTACACATTGCTGAAAAACCTCAGCAGTCTAGTGAGGTGTTAGTTTGGATATTGATACTGGAGCATCATGTTGGATTTCTGTGATGGATAAGATAATTTTTAAAAGTATTTTCCTGACTACTTATAATGCTTAATAATTCAAATACTTCCTGTTCAGTCTTTAGGGATTAATCTTCCATGAGAACTGACCATAAAACTGGAATTCTTAGGGCAGAGCTCAGTAGAAACAAAAACTAACAATTATTGTTGTGTTATGTTGACTGAGAAACTTTTAACATGATTCAGATATAACTGTCTCTAAACCTGACTCCACAGTATTCAAGGAGAATCAGAGCTGAGGTGGTTTTTGTTTTTACGCCAAATGTGTTTTCAAAGAGAAGAAAAGTGGAACAACACAGTGATTGGAAAAAATCAGGCAATTGTATTTATTTGTACTATTTCCCTCTGAATAGACTTGTATTTGTAACCACTGATGTTCAAATTTATATTGATTTAATCACAAGTAAATCAGAGGAAAAATTTTCTCTTAAATTATCAGAGTTACTCTGTTACTAAAATAATACAATATTATAGTCAGAGAATTGGGCATTTTGTTAAGAAAGCTGGTGTGGAAAGCAAGTAATGCTTGGTATACACATGTAATCATTAGGGATTGGCTGGACCAAAAGGAGATAGAGGACTACCTGGATTGCCTGGTAGACTTGGGCTTCCTGGAGAAATGGGGCTTCCTGGACTGCCAGGGTATGGACCACAAGGAGTAAGAGGTTTTAAAGGCTCTAAAGGAATACCTGGACTACCTGGATTACCTGGAGAAGCTGGTTTGTAACTTCCCTATTTTACTGTGTTTCACCTATGTTAAGGAGTATTTGATTAAAATTGCAGAGATAGATTGAAGTCAAAGACATAATTTATGCAACATGGGAAACCTCTCCTTGCCATGGGGCTTCCACAGCACTGTCCCAACTTTGGTCCCTCTGAAGATAGTAGCAAAATCTTAGGGTCATAAAATAATTGAGGTTGGAAGGGACTCTGCATAGTCTGAACTTCATCTCAGCTCAGGGACAGCTGTAAGATCAGACCAAGTTACTCAAGGCATTATTCAGTTGGTCCTTGAAAACCTCCCAGGACAAAGACAGCACATTATCTCTGGGCAACCTGTTCCAGTGCTTGTCTGTCCTCACTGTGGAAGATAAAAGTATTCAAATATGCATCCAGTCGTCATCATTAGTGTAAACTGATTCAGCAGGGTTAAATGTAAAGGGCATAATAATTTTCAAGTGCTGGAGACATACCAGTGTAGGTCTTTACAGGCAAGCATTATCTGGAAGAACTCAACTGAATGACAGATGCAGTCAAGGTTGCTTAAAGATAATGCCTATTGAGTTTTTATGACATGGAGTTGCAGATTTAAGCATTTCGCAGTTGCATCATTTTCCTGGTGACTTTCTGCTTCCATTTCTGGGTCTCCACTAGACTACAGGCAGGCTGAGAGGAAGACTGCAGGTGTCAATAAAATTATTTTATTTAATGAAGCCAGGATGTGAAGGCTTTTCAAAGTCTATTGGAGTTTCAGAAATACAGAAACTATAGAAGACTACATTTTTAGCCATGTAGATTGATCACTAATATTTTTAAATACTTGAGATTACATATTGCGAAGCTATATACCCTTGTAATATTTTATTATGTATTTGCTGAAGGTCTGAAAGGAGAGACCAGTAGGGCAACTCCATTACCTGCATTGCCAGGACCTCAAGGACCACATGGTTTACCTGGACCCCCAGGAGTGCCTGGTGAGTACTGCACTAAATCAGTAAAGCAGTTAAAATCAGAGATTGGTTAACTGTAAGACATCTTTGCTTGGGTTTTGTAGAACAATAGTGCTTAAAACTGTCCTGAACAGCACAGGAAATTTTTTGACAGTTTTGTGGTAGCTTCTGTTCTTACACTTGCTCCTGTTCCAAGCCTCACCTTTATAATGTGTGTTTGTAACCGCTCAAGAAGTGGAAGATTTGTGTCTGCATGTAGCTGTTTCTAGGAGTCTGGAATTTGGCCAGATTGCATTAAAACTTAACTCACAGACTCATACATGCTCTGGTACTGTAAATGCAATTAGCCTTTTAACTGTGGAAAACTTGCAGTGGAGGAGAACCAGAGTTTAAAATCTAATACCATCTGCAGTTGTGTCCTTATTAATAATGATAAACTATAACACACATAATCTTACAGGTTGATGTTCTGTGGTAAGACAATTCACAGTTTACTGATTTTCTTCGCACAGGTAGGGTTGGAGCAAGAGGTCAGCCAGGTGATCCAGGACATTCAGGACCAACAGGTGACACAGGCTTTCCAGGGCTTGGGTTTCCTGGAAGCCCAGGTTCAAAAGGTATAATACTCTTTTTGATCTTCTTTAAAAAATAGCAAAACAAAAAAAAAATTCTTTAAGTATACCTTAAAATAATTAGCAAGTTATAAAATTAAGTCAATGAACAGACAGATAAGTGTTTTTAGCAGTCTTGTAATTTACTGCCTTAAGTCTTAGAAATTGCAAGTTTGAAATATTTTGAAGTATTTCAGAGTATCAAGTATCAAAACTGACAGGAGGGAAATATTTTAAAATACATTGATGCTTTCTGGAATACTGCCCAAAGAGGTGCAGCTTTCTCATCTGAGTGCTGTACTTAGTTCAGCTGGATTCTCTTTACCTGGATATGTGTTACAGAGACAGAGCTGTAGAAGTGTCAGTACTTTATTTTTAATCAATTTTGGTTATGTACAATAATTAGATACCTGCTCTAATGTGCAGAAAATAGAAAGCATTTTCAATACTGCAAATTTGGCCCTTCCTCATGGAAAGTTATAACTCCCTTTGAACACTAGAAATACTAAGAAATTCTCATAATCCTGTAAGGACAGGAGTTAACAAAAAAAGCTCAGATACTAAAACTTGTACCAAGCTGCTTGTTAAAGAGAACAGTAGGAACCTGACATCAGAATGGCTTCACTTGACAAAAAGAATGGTGACTAGCTTCAAATCAGTTAATAACAAATAGTGTTACAGTCAATTTTGAGTGAATATGTAAGGAACAAGATGCTGTGTATCACATCAACTCTGACATCAAGGTGCTCTCTTCAGCTCATGTAAGCTGCATTAGTGTCAGAGGCTCATAACTGCACACATGCAAATACCCTTTTGCAAAATAAAGCATCTATTCTGCCCTATAATTCCTTCTGCAGGAGATAAAGGACTTGCAGGAAGCAGAGGGCCACCAGGTTGTGAAGGAAAGATTGGAGATCCAGGCCGAGCTGGAAACCTAGGACAACCAGGACAAAAGGTTTGGTTAGAAATACAGCACAGACTTTTCCATACGTCCCATTCATTAAATTTTATACTGAGCAAATAAATTAAAAATGTCTTGACTAGTTATGCACAAACTATGAAATTAAATTCTTTCTATAAAAAGGGTCTCAAGCCAAAATTTTAGATCCAAATACAAGATTTCAGAATTCGAAGTGTTTGGGATGTTTTCCTACTTCAGCTTTCAGACCACAAGGAGGATATTGCATTGCTTACAGCAAAAAAATTAAGGCCACAGCTGCTGAAAAGATGTCTGTTCAGAAATCCAATTAAGCATATATTTGATGGAGGTCATTGACAAGTAAGTATGTATTTCATTTAAGCAAGTGCTCTGCTGAATTGAAGCATGAAGAAAGTAAGTTGAGGTAATACTGCAGCCACTCTTGCTGATTAACAGAAGCTAATCTACTGATCCCTGACTACTCTATAATTAGGATTCAATTTTGAACAAAATATTAACACTTGAATGATTTGAAAACGTGGCATTTCTTTTTGTGTGTGTGTCCTCATCTGTCATTCTTTTGTGTGTTTTTTTGACATGACAAAGGAAGGGAGTTGAGGTTGTGAATTTTATTTTTTTTTAACTATTTAATCTGGTTTTGATGCCACAGAACATCTGGATGTGAAGTGGCCTCAGTGGTCCAAGTATATCATTAGTGACTGGTATAAGCGCAGGTCTTCTGACCTGCTTTATGAACATATTGATTTGCTGGCACTCAAAGCAACTAGCAGTTCAGTTAGCTAAAAAAACCTACTAATTCAAACTTTCCAGTCAGGGAATACACTTGGGACATTTTTGACAAAACCAGTCTTCATGGAAAACAATATTCAGAAGAATGATTTTTAAAAAAACCCAACAACTGACTGAGTATTCTGAGACATATTTAGGCACTCACCTTGATCATTTAAATAAGTAATTTGATAAAAAAATATGACTATGATACAAAAATAAAGGAAAAGTTATATTTGCACAAACTTCACCCCGCTTTCAGATGGATATCCAAAGCTTTTCATGGCTACAGAAGCATCCCAATGCAGTAAAGACCAAATGGAGAGAAGTGTCTTGCCTTGCTGAGTAACAACTTCTTAGGGCTAGGAGACAAAGTTTAAAAGCTGTTTAGATGAATTACTCAGCTGGTTAATAAGGAACATCCAGTGGTCTGCTGAATTGAAGCCATTAGAAATCATAATGTGAAAGATCCAAAGGGAATAAAGAGGATTACCCTAATAAAGTAAGGTTGTTATTCCCACAGTGGAAAAAATATTTTGGCAGATTTTCAAAGCATAGAGGATTGTTTACATTTCTGTCTGTGTTGCAGGGTGACCCAGGTATGGTTATTCCTGGAGAGCCAGGAAGAATGGGTTCACCAGGAGGTCATGGCAGTCCTGGCTCAAAAGGTGAAGGTGGACTTCCCGGACTCCCAGGCCTGCCAGGGCATCCTGGGCATGATGGTGATGATGGCCTCAGAGGTAATGTTGTCAGAGAAGCTCAGGGAGCACAGCAAGTTATTTTAAGGAAAACCAAGTCAAACAATGTTCACTCAAAGCCTAAAACTTAATTTGGCTGTGAATCCACTCTCGTGTCTTTCAGGAGATCGTGGCTCACCTGGAGTTCCTGGAGACCCGGGTTTTCCAGGGAAACCTGCTGAATGTCTTACTGGCCTGCCAGGTTTGCCAGGTGGCATGGGAGCTACAGGCCCACCAGGTAGGACTTTCTGACCCAAAAATGCCATTTGGCTGCGCAAGTCTGGGTTTTGTTTCTGCCTTCCAATGGCCTGAGGGGGCTGAAATCGTTTCTGGATATTGGTTATAGAATAGCATGCAAGAAAATATGAGTGCATTTAAAAGATGCTCTTTCAGTAGATGGGAGGAAGCACATGCACTGATGAAGATGGATTAAGATTCAGATTCCATTGGATAGTATAAAGAATAATCACAAACTGACCCAAATTCCACAGGAAAAAGGATATTTCAGTCTGAAATATCTAGATTCAGTCTGGGACTGAACTTAGATTCTGTGATGCAATGGGATTGATAAAGAAATAAAAGAAAGGAAGAGCTCACCTAGGTAGGAAAAGAATTTAGGGTCCCTAAAATACCTGCCTGTACTGCATATGATTTTCTTTTCAAAGAAAACCACACTCAGGTACCCAGCACACTCCTTTTCCTATGTACGATCTCAAGGATTTTGGGTTTTAAAATTTTTTTTTAAAGAATTAATGCAAAACTGGTGGGGTTTTCATGTTTGGGATTTTCTTCTTTTTTTAAGAAAGAACAGATTTGTTTACTCTCACTTTTTTTTTCCTCTTTTCAAAAAACCCAACCTACAGCCCTTGTAAGATTTTCTGAACGTGTCTATTGCCTTACAGATCTCATGTTTAGCCTCAAACAGGCAGAGTTCAAGAGTTTCCTGCTTATGATGTAAAGATAGAGATGAAGGTTTGTTTTTCAGACAGATCTACCATTCTACACTGTCCTGCACTTTTCTTAGGAGGAAGAGGTTTACAAGGTTCAAAAGGAAACCTAGGTCCTTCTGGTTTGAGTATCCCAGGTATCTACGGAAAGCCTGGAGAACCTGGATTAATAGGTCTTCAGGGAAATACGGGATTACCTGGTCCCAAGGGACAGTCTGGAAGGCCAGGAATCTCTGGTTTGCCAGGTAAGGATTCCCCAAGTATTTGTTTTGATGCAGCAATTAAATGAGTCTTTGCAGAAAGATGTCTTGCAAAAAGATGGGCAAAAAGGTCATGTTTTTCCAGACTGGAGATGCTGAAATATTTTTCCATCAACAGTATTCATTTATCTTTGAGATTTTTATGGAAAAGTAATAAATCATTCTTCCTTAAATGGTGAGCATGTCTTGAAGCTCTCTTGACACAGTGTGGAATTTTCTGTAATAGTCTTCTGAGAACAGCTTCTGACATAGTTTCTTATACAGTAATGTCCTTGCAGTAGGACATGAAATAGTTAATATTCAAAGCAACTCCCCCAGCACAATGGAAGTGCAAAGTGTTTAGTTCTTACTCAGAATCCCTTTCCAAACAAATAATTTGTAATGCCATCTTCTTTTTTTTAAAAACTCAGATCTAGAGTCTGACGGAGTTGAGTCAGATCAAGCTCTGTCACTAACCAGAGCTAACTTAAAGTAAGTTAAGTGGTCCCTGTAGGGTTTATTTGTTTGGATTTTTTCTTTCAGAAGTATGTTCAAATTTGTTTTGAAGAATGAAATAAATCGGTCGTGTCATGCTTCTTATTTCTAACAAAGATTTTTCCTTAATATCAAATCATTACACTGTGGGAAGGAGATGGAAAATACCTTTTTATATTGAGAATCTGTAAAGCTTTTGATAAACATGTAGCACTTGACTTGGTTATGCAAACATAGACTTCTTGTGGCATTTGAGGGAGTTGTTATTTCCCAGCTGGTCTTTGACTCCTGAGCCAGAAAGGAATGTCATTCCCACACATCGCATGACTGATCTCTCACCCCTGTGTGGATATCTCAGATACATCATCCTTACTGTTAGTTATTTCATTCATTGGTAGGAGCTGTTGCAGCTACTAATTTAGGTACTTTGGGGGTTATAAAAATCGTGGTCCTGTGGTTAAAGATGGGGAAACTGGTTTGGATAGTTACAGAAATGGAGAAAAAAATAAAAGAAGCAATTAAACACTGAAATGACAGGCATATGTGTAGTTTTCTCAAGGAGTGTTCTGTTTAACTGATCAAATACTAACAAATATGTTCCTATTGCTTCAATTCCACAGGTGCAAGGGGAGATCCAGGTGTAATGGGACTGTTAGGAATTCCTGGACCCCCTGGCATGGTTGGAAGACCAGGCAACCCGGGAATCAGAGGCAAGTGACCACTGTATCTGCCTTCATTTTTACTTAGAATACAAGAATTTCAATGCTCACATTAGTTTTAGGATCCATTTTTGTGTGTGTTATCACTCCTGAGTACAGATGTTGTACTGGAATTTCTCTGAGTCTTGGTAAATCTGTCTTCTGTATATATGCAGTCTGCAGACTGAATGACAGCATCTTATTTTTCAGCAGTTTTGACTTGCCACCTGTTCTTTTTCATTTTTTCTTTTTTTAAAGTGGCTGGTGATTTGCTAAATAAAGAGCAGAGAGCCTTTTTGCTGGGGTTTTTTCCATCCTGTGTGGATACCATTATTATATTTATTTAACAGACACAAGATTATATGTTTATTCACTACAAGAAATAATTTCCATGTCTTGCTATAATCTGTACTCGTAGGTGTTTTATTGATGAATATTGGAGCAGTTATTTTATTGGAGCAGTTATTGTTTTATTGATTTTATTGGAGCAGTTAAGAAGCTAGTTTAGGTTGTTGATTTGCAATGTATATTTACATATGTAAATTACCATTGCTCTTGAAGATGGGCATTATCTGGTTTCCTTTATTATATCATCTAGTCAGGTCTCTTCAGAAAATGTCACTATTTTCTTGCAGGTTCTCCTGGCTTCCCAGGAATAAAGGGAAGAAAAGGCTTTCTTGGAGAAAAAGGCGAACCAGGTGATAAAGGTTTTCCTGGACCATCTGAGACCTTGGTTGCTATTGGAGACAAAGGAGAACGAGGTTTAAAAGGTACACATTCACTGTTCTGTCATTAAAAACTAGTCAGGGTTGTCATCTATTTCGCAGTTCCAGTGGACTCTAAAATACGGAATAAACTGACTCTACTACTGAGAGTATTCACATGGTTTTGAAATAATTATTGCTAAACACTAGAACTGCCTTCTTATTTATGGGATAGTTGAATATTACAGCGAATATTCAGTTCAATTTTAACAAGTCTTTATTCCTTTAAAAAGCTCTTATTTTAAAGCAAAATAATCTATCAGTAGTACCAGGAGGCTTATGCGCATGTATGCTATACATTCATGGTTTTGTACATTTAGTATCCTGTGAGCACAGAAGTGGCTGCAGTTACCAACCGGATGCTGGATTGCAAAGACATTAGATCTGCTCAGAAATACTTGACTGTCAGAAGAATGCCTTTGTTTGCAATATTAATATGGGCTCTCTATATGAGCTGTACATGCTTAACTAATGCTATCAGGCTTTTTGGATCAATGTTTTCCTATGGAAGCTTTCAGGAGCTTCCTATTGTCTGCACATGAAAAATACAGAAGGCGTAAAATAGGAGCTTGTGTTTTGCTTATGTATGTTCAGAGTGAAAATCCTATGCTCTACTTCTATTTCATTAGCTTAAAGAGTTACATAATTTTAAACTTTATACAAAACTTATATTCTAAGTTGTTGCTTTGTAATATTTTTTAAATGAAACGTCCTTTTAGGAGTTCAAGGCCGAATGGGTGTAAGGGGAGAAAAAGGAGATGTTGGTGTGCGAGGTCCCCCAGGTGTTGATGGGTCTGAAGGAATGCCTGGTCTACCAGGTATGGAATATGTACATTGAGAATTACTGTGCCATGTGGACAGGGAGATACTACTGCTGCAATGCACACCAACTTGGCTCCAGAAGCAGCACTACCTTCTTTCCATTAACTCTAAAGCTTTCCTGAGAATTCTGAAACTGAGAAATTTCAAAAGCTGCTGTTTGAAAGTCATAGCAGCTATCACCAAATGATTCTTCATTTTCTTTCAAATCTAGACCACTGTTTGGGAGGACAAATAGAAAATAATGTTAAATCCTGAATAACAATAAAGTCTAAAAGCTGATGAAGCCAATGAGTAAAAATTAGTATTTCTAAAAAGTAAAGAGAAGTTTGAATTCTCAATATTATTTTAAAATTAATTCTAAAATATTAATATTACAATTGTGTACAAAAATATTTTAGGATGTTTCAATTCCAGATGAATTGTATTTACCTTTTCAAAGCCTATATATTTGACTTGTATTTCAAAAGTTAGCAGATTTCCACTGAAAAGCACATTTTAAAATGTCAGGCCTTGGTACACTGGAGTTTAGAAAGAATGTTCAGAGAACATTCTAGATGCATCTGGATCTCTTAGTCATTAAACTGAGTGCTAATTTCACTAAATTAATCTCAAGGTAAGTGAGTGGGGAGAAAAGTGCCTAGGCCACACTTAAGAGCTTTTTATTATATCCTAGTAATGAGAAATCCATAATGAGTAAGCAATAATGTGATTGTGCCATGCACAGAAACCAAACTGACCTGGAGTTCAGGCAATGAGAGCCCAGTGCGCAAATGCAAATTAATGATCTCGATCAAATTCAGCTAAAGTGTACTGCAGTGGCTGCCCCTAAGTGCTGTGGTCACAAACCTTAATTTTAATGTTGATACATAAGGTGTTTGTTATTTCCTTGACTTTCTGAAAACAATAATGGTAATTTTGTCTGTGTCTGGGGCAAAAGGCTCCATGTTGATTATCTAGAAAATAGTAATCCACCAAAAGAAGGTGCATGGTAGAGGATTTTGTATTCATGACAGCTCGAACATCCAGCCAGAGTCTAA
This sequence comes from Callaeas wilsoni, assembly GCA_013398955.1. Lineage (NCBI taxonomy): Eukaryota > Metazoa > Chordata > Aves > Passeriformes > Callaeidae > Callaeas > Callaeas wilsoni. The sequence goes on along the minus strand of VWPU01007899.1, from coordinate 17,838 downwards.
AGCAAACATGTGAAGATGACATTTATTTCTTCATCTTGCAGGAGCCAAAGGATTTATGGGTCTTCCAGGGATTCCTGGAGGACAAGGATTCCCAGGTGCACCCGGAGACAAAGGGGACATGGGAATTCCAGGTCATTTTCTCTCAAGCCATATTACAAATTCATAGAGCTCTATAGAAGCATTTGCACAGGCCTGAGCTGTTACTGTAAGCACACCACATAATACTTAGACTGGGATTTATTCTTTAGTAACCATAGACTTATCTTCACCCCAGCATTTGCTTGACTTGCAGAATGCAATTCTTCCTCTCTAAATTCTTTAATTTATATAGTTACATGTGAGAACCTCTTTTTAGAAATTAAATCACTGTTTAAATTACTTTAATGAAGAATTAATATCTGTATACATAAGCAATAGCTCACAAAACATGAGGTGTGAAATGCAATTATGATCCTTTTAAGAATGGTATCAGTATTGGTATTTCTCCAGGTCCAAAGGGCCAGAAAGGATCTCCAGGCTTTCCAGGACCATCGGGTGACCCTGGTCCACCAGGCTATGGTGGCTTTCCGGGTGACAAAGGAGATCCTGGGTACCCATCTGCAGGGCCTCCAGGAGAACCTGGTCCAAAGGTATAAAGGCAGTGGAAAAATGTTCCTATTAGGCAGAGCTTTTGAATATAGAAACAGAACAACATGTAAGCAAGAGCTGCAGAGTTTGCAGAAAGAGATGATTTGTTAGTGGTAAGAAATATGAAAAATCTTTTATTCCATTTCGTTTCACTTCTTGTGTGCAAGCATTTCTTATTTATAAAGATGGAACATCTTGAAGTAACTTGCTTTCTGTAAAGGTTCTAATTCATTAAGAACAAGGACATTAAAAAGTACAGCAAAACGTAATCTTAGCAAATGCAAAAGTTTTGTTATCTAAGCTTGTACTGATTTGTTTTCATAGTCTGGTAATACCCTTGCACAAGATCAATTTTTTTCTTGACAATATATATTACATTCAGTATATGCTATGCTTGGTCATATATACATATTGCTAAGAAAAAAAAATTTAAGTTAAGTGTTTTTAAGTTAGATCAATTGGATAGTTTAATTCCACATGTTCTGGTTGTTGAATAACTGGAAGTCTTTTTACCTATGAGATTATCTGAAATGTGTGGGTTAGGCTGTAAATTCCTCCATGATTCCTGTAATCTGTCTAAATTATTTGTTTATTTTCTGTATCAGCTGGGTAGCCCCAGCTGATACAGAAAATAAATGAGATTACTGTCAAAAAAATCACTAGGAATTCAAGGAAAAAAACTACACATTTCATATTACCTAAGTAATGGATGTTTGGATCAAAAGGGGAGCTGGTAGAAGAAAATTGAAGGGAAATCTGTGCCAGGGAAAATAGCTAAAAACAACTTGGTTTGTATAGGTTAAAAATAGATCTTAGCTATATCTAAAGGATCAGTGGTATTATGAGAAGACCTTGGTTTTTGTCTGAAAATCCTAATGAAACATGATTACATGTAGTTAACCTTTAAAATTGCGTGTGATTTTTCTGTTCTTCAATGTGATTCTTTACCTGTGTGTGTGCAACTGCTACTCCTCAGGGAGATCCAGGTCCCCCAGGAGTTTTTGGCAGCAAAGGAGAAAGAGGCTCCCAGGGTCATCCAGGACTTACAGGAGTAGCAGGACCACATGGGATCAGAGGGGAAACTGGAGGTGCAGGAATGCCAGGTATGGGGTACTTTTGGAGGGATGGTGAGCTACATGCTTGTAGAAGATGATCATTCCTCCACCTGCACAGGGTGCCTGGGGGTGGCACATTGATTTCTCTTGATTGCTGTAAACCTCAACAGCCTGTTTGTGGTCAGGGCAGCCAGGCCAGCTTCTGTCACCTGGAGAACTTTTGCAGCTGGCCAAAGAAGAAACAACAGCAAAGCTCTTAAACTGAGTCTGGACCTAGGGGTGATGCCACTTCCCCTCTGCCACACTCTTTCTTCTTACAGGAAGGTGTGGACCCCCTGGAGAGATTGGAGTTAAAGGATGTCAGGGCCGCCCAGGACAGCAGGGACACCCAGGCCCTCCTGGTACGGTATATAGCATCTCTCCTAAATCACTGCCCTGGGTCTGGGATTTCATTTCAGTTTGAGGCTTTGGCTACCTCCTTTAAACAGCCATTTTTCAATGTTATCAGTTCAGCTGAGGCAAAAAGTTTTAATTTTGTTTCACTATTGGAAAGCTTTCTGCCCTTTTTTATTTATATCCAAGGGTCTCAAGATGTGATATCCACACCATTATAAGAAAGGCTTAGGTTCTTTAGGTTCTACCTCCTAAAAGAGAATAATAAACTAAGATATAGGTAGATGAAGAGAAGAAAATCAAGTGGAGTAGAAAGGGACAGAGTTGTAGTTGTCTGCTAAAGCAACAGAACTAAAGCAGAATTAAAAATATTCCTCAGGGGCAGTGTGTATATGCAGCAACAGAGAGGCATGCATTGAAGGCTTTATTATGTCTGTGAAAATAGTGGGGGTGTTAAATCCATTGAAGTCCAGTGAGCTCGATACAAGCTATATGCTGCTCTATACCAGCACAGCTACCCCTATCTTTGAAATAGCTGAGCTAATTAAATTTTGATAAAAGGGAGTCAAATCTTCTCACTGCAAAATTATGGAAGTAAAAATTATATTGTGGTCCATTGTAATTCACAGGTGCTGTTGGAGTCCCTGGAAGACATGGACTTGTTGGTGAAAGGGGTACTCAAGGTCAGGATGGTATGCCTGGTCCCCCAGGAGTAAAGGGAGAACCAGGTAATGCCAGTGAAATATTTTCATTCTACTTTACAATTGTTTTTTTCTGTAATTATACTGACAAGGATTATTAGGGAAGGATTACTAAGGAGCTTCTGTGGAGCCAAAGCTAAGTTTTTAAGTAGAAGGTTATACACGTTTTTCTATGTAATTTTTGTACATGCTGTCAAAAACCCAAGTGCATTATAAATGCTGTTTTCTACATGTGATTCATCATAATGTCACCTAAAAATGTTCATGTCTGTAAGAGTCAAAGTACTGCTGTTAACAGTTCTAAGGGTTTAATCTCAAAGAAATTGAAAGAACCAAAATCTTTTCAAAGCAGTCTTCTGTCTTACATGAATATAAAATAAGAGGAATCACAGTGTTTCCCTGCATGAATAGGGAAAGTTTCCATGACTTAGACCTTGGGTTGTGAAATCTTTTATTTAAATATCACTCCTGATGTTATCAGTGTTCAGATAGATTTAGTCCTACACTGAATTCTGACAAAATTTTATGTGGAAGATGTTTCTTTGCATGTTAGTATCAAACAGATACTGAGAAGGCATCCATAGTATTTAGAGAGTTTTTTCATATTAACTTTGAAGTAATCACAGTTAACGTATTTTCTGCTGTAGGTACTTACATTTATTTTTCTATTTTTCTTAATAACTAAATTAAATGCAAATTTCTTTTTTGTTTTTTTCTGAAAAAAGAAGCTTATTTTTGTAAAATGTAACTCAAATACAATCGACCAATAAGAGTTCCTACTATAAATAAAAACTTAAAATTTTATTTTGTGGTTTTTGTATAGAAGAAATGGAAATAAGACATTTTATTTTACATAGAACTAAATTCTACCTTTTGATTCCGTGATTTCTGAAGAAATGTATGAAATATTAGAAAACTGTGATGTTTTCTAAAAATTATTTAGGACTTTGAGTGTAATGTACCTAATATTTTACAGGACCACCAGGGAGAGGGATCCCTGGTCTTCGAGGTATTCCTGGGCGTAGAGGTGAGCTGTCTTTTCAAAAAGCAACAGCTGAATTTTTAAATACCACAACCATCATCAAGTCCCCTCCTGCTTTCTGATGCTTGAAATGGCACTTAGAGTGTCAGCGGAAATCAGGAGTGACTCTGTGCTTTTGATCAATTATTTGGTCCTATATATTAAATGTCAAGAGTTCTTGCTTGTAAAGTTTAGATTATTGTAAAAGGGAAATAAGGAAGCTGACTTCTGTGGTCTTGTGAAGGTGACATACACATTCTAGAACTTCTGAAATTTTATTGTGATACATAATTTGATTAACAGAGTATGCTCTTATGAAAACAAGATCTTGCTGAATAATAAGCATACTTTGAGAAAGCTGCAGTGGTTGCACTTCAGTTTTGTTCACCTTCCCTTTTATATTGATAAACAGAAGGGCCTCTTCCCATTTTTTAGGTTTTACATTGTATTTCTAGTGCTGCTAGAAATCCATTTGTTTTACTTTAAAAAGGTAAAATTAAAGCTCTCTAAGGTCAAGTTCAGAACAATAGCCTTTTGGAATACTCTCTTATTTTGTTGCATTCATATTGATGCTTCCAGCTGGGATTTAGTTTAAAAGGATTTGGTAGTTCTGATGAACAAAGAAGCACTTCTACTTATTAACCAATAAATATTCCCTTCTCTGGTCTATTTATCCTCCTCTCAAGTTTATTCCTTGGGATGAGCAATCTCTGGAGTGGGTTGTTTTTCATTTGTGTGGGTTTTTTTAAATTTAAAAAAGTGATGTGTACCTTGCAGTGAGTCCTGTCTTCTCACAACTATTTTGCTTTAGGGTGGCAAGGCGGTTTTGGGGACTTCTCTAAAAAAAAGGGCTGAATTCCACCTTTGCTGTATAGGAAATGCATATTCTGAGTGTTACATCACCTCAGTGTCTTGACAGCCTTCTCCATGTGTAATATTCACACTTTGCAGGAATCAAAGGGGACATGGGACTGCCTGGTTTTCCTGGGCCTCCAGGTGTGAAAGGTCATCAGGGAGACCAAGGACCCGTTGGACCTCCTGGTTTAGTGGGGTTACCTGGATTTCAAGGTGCCACAGGCATGGCAATCACTGGCCAGAAAGGGAACAGAGGTATTCCTGGTGCACATGGAAGACCAGGTGTGTTGTTGTAACTCTTTATTTGTCTGAAAGGATGTACTGATAATTGAAAGTAGAAGTCAGCCTATCCAGAATTCAGGGTTGAAAGGGATATTCCCCCAAGAGAGTTTCATAATTAAACAGGTCCCTTTAACAGTTAATGCAATATTACCATTGCAAATAACATGATCTATGCAGTGGCATTTGAAATAAAATAAGCTTTCAAGTCCACTCAATTGCATTATCTTGCTTTCTTCCCATGTGGTCTGTAGGGCAGCTGAGATCCAGTTTTAACTAAGTGAGATAGCATGAGTGGCACTTCAGAACATGGTTTAGTGGAGGATGTGGCAGTGTTAGGTTTACAGTTGGACTCGATGATCTTAAAGGTCTTTTCCAACATAAACGATTCTGTGATTCCACACTCAACTACAACTGGAGGATATTCAAAAACCTGTAGTGTTAAAGAGTACTGTAAGTTCTGATCTTAGATTAAATTAGCAGACTAGGAAAATTTTGTTGATTTTTTTTTTTTTTAAAAGTGCATATATTTCCTTGGAAATCACTGAGGTGGTAAACACGAGTATCATTATGGAGCCACTGAATGTTGCACTGTGTGGTGTGTAATGTATGTGAAAAGCTGTTGGCAGTAGTCTTTACTTATTCTGATGTTTCTGTGTAGGTGCTCCTGGTTTTCCAGGCCTTCCTGGTCCTGCCACTCTCAGCCTGAAAGGAAGCAAAGGTGTCAGAGGGGCGGATGGCATACCAGGGCCCCGGGGCCCAGCCGGCGACACTGGCCCTCCTGGTCCCAAAGTCAGTGAAAGGAATATTGCTTCTTTCTTACTGCATTGATAATCTGCTCTTACCATGAAAATACAATGCATTAAAAAAAAACCCAAATCCCAAAACAAGCAACAAACCCAAACAAGCATCACCCCGCATTTTCACAAAAACACCTTGTAATAGAGGAAATACCAAAATGGTTTATGGACTTAAGTGGATCAATAAGAATTTTTTTTTAAATTCCTGATATGTCATTTCCTTGGCTGTTTTGTATTACAGGCTAATATGAACAATGTGACTACTTCTAACATGCTTAAAAGTGGAGCAGATAATTGTAGTTGTAGCATATTCTGTGAACATAATGCTTTGAATATTCTGAATAGAAATAAAATATATTTAATAGTGTGGAGGTGCTGCTTTTGTTTATTAGTGATGTTCTCTGATTTCCAGGGAATAGAAGGTCAATCAGGCTATCCTGGCGCTAGAGGGCACCCTGGATTTCTTGGATTCCCAGGTGTAAAAGGTATTCAAATATTTATCATGTACACTCCTATGTGCCAAATACAGTCATTTACATGTTGGGTTATAATAGTATTTGTGTATGAGGGGTTCTAGAGACACGAGGTTTTGCCATGAAAATCGGGGTAAAAGTCAGGTCTAAATGAAAGCATTCACTAAGACAGCTCTCACTGAGGTACATGCTCTGGATGTGTCCAGACTGATGTTCAGGTGAGGAAAGGCTGACACATCAACGACCTCCATTTCAGGCAAATTCAAAACAAGTTTGTCCTTAGTGAGTGATGAGGTGTAAGGACTTTGGCACTGAGTCTGCTAATTGGAAATATCCCACCACTGCCAGAAAATGTGACTTTTTGACAACCTTACACAGTTGCAGCAGAGGTAAAGAAACCCACTTTCACATTTCAAATGAGCCTATAAGCTGTGTTACCCTTTGGGAACTTTGCATGGATTGTGCAGGACTCTTCACTAAGCCTCTGAAACTCTGACAGTTGTTTTGACATTTTAAACCAGACAGATGTATCTTCAATCTTCTCTTTTAGGAGAAAAGGGTAATCAAGGACCCCCAGGACCACAAGGTGCAGAAGGGCCAAGGGGACCAAAGGGCCAGCATGGTAACCAACCCTTCTCCTTCCAATACCAGCTGACTTAGGTTGATTGGTTTGGTTTGTTTTGTAGTTTGTTTGCTTTCTTTTAATGTAAAGCAATAGATCTTCATTATATTTTTGCTGCTAGGCCCACCTGGAGTCTCTGGAAAAATATTCTCCATCCCAGGAAGCAAGGGTCCTCCAGGACTGCCAGGAATCCCAGGAACACCAGGTGATCAAGGAATTCAAGGGATTCCTGGACTACAAGGTGATTTATATTTTTACCTCTATGCATGTCTGTATGTGCTGCTTAGTAGAACATTTTGGTTTGGTGGGAAAACTTCTACATAGAAAATTGGCATGTCTTTAAGAAAACCTCACCATATTCAAAAATAGCTCTTTGTACCTTGTTAACACCCTAATATTTATAACCTGTCCCATTCTATCTGCTGTCCACCCTTGCAGTGAGCCAGTGAGTACATCCCTCAACATAAGCCTAAGGAATACAGTGGATGAAAACATTGCCCATTTTCATACAACCAGAACCATGCTCAGGATGTTGGTCGTTTGTGGGGAGGAGGGAATAACCACCTGTGCTAGAAGTGCTCTAGATGTGCTCCAGTGTGATTGTGTCTGTCCTAGTCTGGGGTGGGAAGGAAAGGAGAGGCTGGCTTCTTCTCCACTGGCACTAGAAGTGAAGCCTGCCACAGCTGTGAGGAATGGGGAAGGAAGGAGCAGGTAGGATGAGGTGAATATGTAGTGGGTATCTGGCCACCCTTCCCAGTACCACAGCTTTGCTCCCCAGGAAGGGAGCTCTTCAAGGGGGCAAGCCTGCTGAAAGCATTTTTCTGCAGTACGTTTAATATTTCCTTGTAATCTTCCTGGTAGGAAAGATGATGACAGTAGTACTATAGATAGTCTGAAAACTTAGTAACTTCATGCTTTTATTCTAACACCACTAGATTTATGTGGGGATTTTAACTTTATTCTTTAACAGTTATTAAAATCTAGAATAACTACTACTATACGCCTCTGGTTTTTTTGTTGATTGCAATTTAGGACCTAAAGGAGTAAAAGGTCTCCCAGGAAGTTTCGGTCATCCAGGTCATCCAGGATTGCCTGGTCCAAAAGGAGACAGGGGATTTCCAGGACAAAGAGGTACAGGAAAGCAGACATCTCTGTTTGACTGGTACTACTGAATTTACAGATAAACTGTACTGATTTCTGTAAATGCTTCTTCTTACATGTATTGGAGATTCTTTAATTTACAGAACATTTACAGTAGCTTTAGGGACACATGTAAGCATATTCTTAGCTTTTAACAGATGCATGTTCACAACTGAAATAACAGTTTACAGAAATATGCCTTGACTGTGCTCCTCTGTTATTAATCACTTCTATTTAGTCAGTTGAAATCTCTACGTACCAGGGTGCCTTTTTATTACATAAAAATAGAACTAAATATTTTTATTTAGGCATCACAAAATGTTTTTACTTTAAGCTTTTTTTGGTAAAAGTGGTCATGGTTCTTTAAAATACCTCACTGTTCCATGAAGCTATGCAGTGTAAAGCTAGCTGAGCTACATCTGAAGGAGTTCCCTACATCTGCAACAAATACTACCAATTTTTAAGTTGTATCTTCTTACTGATAATTTTTTGTTAGTTTTCAAACAGTTTCACTAATTTAAAAGAAATGAAAATTCAAACAAGATTGTAATATTTGCAGACATATTTATTTCCCCTCCACAGGACCACCTGGATTGATTGGCTTTCCAGGTCTGCAGGGGTTACCTGGATCACCAGGTACTGTCATTGCTGGTCCAACAAGAAGAGGATTTATCTTTACCCGGCATAGTCAGACAACAAAGATTCCTTCGTGCCCACATGGCACATCCCAGATCTATGTTGGCTATTCTCTGCTTTTTGTACAAGGAAATGAACGAGCACATGGACAAGATCTTGGTACTGTATTGGTAAAAAATTTCGTTTTCTTAGAGTCCAGTAATGCTAAGTTGTCATGAAACCAAATTTACAGTAAGTGTCTGAGATAAACATTGTTTCCAACCATCCGTCTCCAGAGTGGCCTGGAGTCAGTTCAGGAATCATGGTTTAAAGACACCTTTCTTTCCTGCACTCTTATATTCCCTTGTTGATATCCAGAGAGTTTTTTGAGGAGGAATTCAGTTATTTATGGATAGATGTCTAGTATAAACCTTCACAACATTTGCACAGGGCTGACAGTAATACCACAGGATGTGAAGGAGACTCTTGTGGGTTTTGGAGCCTAAGTGGGATGCTTCAGGGTGTGAACAATGTCACCAGAAACTTTTGTTTAAGCAGCTGAATCTCTGCCACTGTGTCAAAGACTGATACCATTCGAGAAGATTGTATTATTTTAACAGATTTCGTTCTTAGCCCTTGTTTATTATGTAGATATTTTTGTATAAACCAGAAGCATTTTGCTTTCAGATAATTTTACTATACAGACAATTCTTACAGTTACCAACTGTTTTAATTCTTCCTATAGTAGATTGGGTGCCGTCATGTGTCTCTTCCAGTCACTTCACTAAATTTAATCTCCTGCCTGTCACAAACCTCTGCTGTTTTGTCTTCTAGGAACAGCTGGTAGCTGCTTGCAGAGATTCAGCACCATGCCATTCTTGTTCTGTAGCACCAACGATGTTTGTAGCTTTGCTTCTCGCAATGACTACTCATACTGGCTGTCCACTGCAGTGGTTATGCCACCAGACATGGCACCCATTTCTGGCAGGGCACTAGAGCCCCAGATAAGCAGGTAAGAGGATAAGAATTTTAGCTCTTCTGCCCTGAAACCACAGAGGCATCATAAATTATTTTAAGTGGCAAATCTTAGGCAAGACTTGCCCATCTCAGCCAGTACAAGCAATGACTTCAACAGCCTGGTTTTGGATTACTCACCTAGTATGTCAAATATTCAATGATATTCTCAAGAAAAGTTAGAATAAAGCTAGAGTCCCGCCACAGGGCCTACTGCTGTAGAGCCAGCATAAGAAAATGGCACATTGTCCTACTGATTGCAGAGACTGTTTTTTTAAGACCCTGTCATTGTGTATATCAGAGACAGACTAAAATGAAATAAAGACAGCTTTGTTATTTGGAATATAGAGCAAATCAAGTTCTGCTTTCAATTCTGGATGATGTATTTACTGTAGTTGGTGAAGAACATTGTAAACTGGGCTGGAGGTTCTCAGCTATGAAACACCCTTGTGCAAGTGTGGCCCTTTCTAGTTGCTTAGAACAGCTGACAAGGATGAAGAGCAACTTAAGAGAAAAGTCCTAAAAGCATGAAAGACCTAGAGCAGCAAAATCCAAGGTGGGAAGGCAGGCTTTGCACTCTTATCTTCTGTCCTGCCCTACCGAGTTGTTGCAATCCAGTATCTCAGCTTCAGTTTCCTCATTTAGGAAATAAAGATTACTTTTTCTAATCTTAATAAATAAAGGTACAGAAGTACAGAACGTTGATCTAAACCAGAACAACATCAAGTAGTGAGCACATGAAAAAGGTAAAATTTTGCTTGTTACTTCGTTAAAGGCAAAATTAAGAAGCTCAAATATTCTGGAATTACTTCCCATCTTAAAACAGTTTTTGTCTGGTGTTACTAGAAGAGAATGCAAAGCAATTGCAAAGGAAGGTATATGAGTTATCTTTAATTTACTTACCTCTTCATGAAACACAGAAACCTGTGTGAGTAGTAGCATTTATAGCAAGCCCTGCCATGAGGTAGCTACCATCCTAGAAGGTAGAAGTTTGTTCTGCTTTCATGTTTTCCCCCATGTCTGCACTGAATGTTTGTGCTTTCTTTCACAGGTGTGTTGTCTGTGAAGGAGCTGCAATGGTAATAGCAGTTCACAGCCAAACAACTGTAGTTCCTGCATGTCCAGATGGCTGGATGTCTCTCTGGAAGGGTTTTTCTTTTGTTATGGTAAGGATATAACAACTCGAATTATTCATTTTATGTCTTCTCATTTTCATGGGTGTTTTCAGCTGTTCATAGCTCATTTGTTTCTTAATAACTGTTAACTTCTTTTAATTCTTTTTTTTTTTTTAGCCTCTGCTAAGACATAGAAAATAATTCTATTAATTCTTATTCAATTCCAAAAGCATAGAAACAACTATTCTGATCTGTTCACAAAATAGGTGGCAGGAGGAAAAGCGGGAAAGATGACAGAAGTACTAAAGGACTTTGGTCTGACAAAAATAACTGCATGCATTCACTTTCACGTTATGCTAAGATCTAGGAAACAGGTTTGGGGAGTGGAGTGGTTAAACCGGTCCTGAACACAAAAAAGTAGAAATAAGTGACCAACTTCCATACCAGGAAGTTCTTTTAGAAAACGGATCTTGGGGCTGAACTGCACAGAAAGCTAAAATCAAAATAAATGCAGAACACTGTCTACAAAAGATTGCCTCAGCAATTTTGATGCCCTTATTAGATATGAGTGAAGAAAGTTCATAATGTAACTGCAAATTGAGAACTGCTTATGAGACTAACAGTGTATTTATAATAGGGGATGTAGCATTTCATCTTTGTTACCCATGTTTGTGGGATGTCATAGGGATGCCAGCAAATGAAGGTAAAAGAATTTTAAGCCCCTCTTTTTTTGCATAATGTAAAGTCCTTTTAGGTCTAGCATGAAATTTTTGTTTCTCCTGTGTTTTGGCCCCAAGTAGTAATAATAATAAACTTGGAAAAGAATGAGAGAAGTTTTTAGCATTTGGTTAAAACAATTCGCTTGTTTCCAATATCAGCAAAGTTAGATGGTATTTTCTAGCCAATTTTATACTGTTGTAAATTATTTTAGAGCTACTTCTACAAGCATTTACCAACATCAGAGAAGGAAAATGCCTTTTCTGCTTTTTGTGTTTGGAGATGCAACAAAAAATGTGAAAACACACACCCACCAGTTTGATTTATTTGTAATGTAGTTACTGTTGCACTCAACTGGACAGAAGCCAGCTTTCTAGGCTTTGTACTGGTTAGTTTCATGTAGTTCATTGACCTGAAAAAGACCTTTGAAGGGACTTAAGAAATGCCATAACTGCTTGAATTTTCAGAAGGCTTCTGTGCTTCATTATAAGTTTTATCAAATGAATCTGCGTTCATTTTGTTTTGTCCAAGATATACCACAGAACATATGGTATGTTTTAGAAGGAGGTATTTTTTTTGCCTGCAGTTTACTAAAAGCTGACAGACAAGTTCTCATAAAAATGTTTTGGTGGTTGCAGTATACAAGTGCTGGCTCAGAAGCTTCTGGCCAAGCCTTGGCATCTCCTGGATCTTGTCTGGAAGAATTTCGGGCCGTTCCATTCATAGAGTGCCATGGCAGGGGGACGTGCAACTACTACACAAATTCCTACAGTTTCTGGTTGGCATCATTAAATCCAAGAAGAATGTTCAGGTAAACGGTACCTCCCTGCATCCCAGTGCCTGAGGAGACAATAAATGCCTGCAAAACCTATGGGGGTTTCCTTTGTAACTCCCTTCAGGTTAGGCACCCCTCTTTGTTAGGTTCAGGGTCATTCTGTAGCACACAGATGTTTTCAGTGAGCCAAGGGTTTCAAGGTTGTTGTCAACAATTCCATATCCAAAGTTTCATTGTCTCTCCCTGGTTTTTAAAGAAAAGAATTGAACGCTTGGGTTTTTTTCTTCTAGGAGACCTGTGCCACAGACTTTGAAAGCAGGAGAACTAGAAAACATCATCAGTCGTTGTCAGGTCTGCATGAAGAGACCAATCTAAACAGTGGCCACTCTTCACAGAACATGAAACTGCTTTTATTGCAAAGAATTGCCTAACTCTGAAGAGCTATAATTTATTAAAGTCCAGCTGCATCTGGAAAGAAAATTATGAATTGCCAGTGCAGCACTGTGGTGAGGTAGGGCAACACTTTGACTTTTGTCTTTGGCAAATGACAAAGCACTTTGTTGGAAGAAGCTTATAATGGCATCTGCAGGGGCTTCTGCTGAACCTTGTCATTTCTGAGCTGCATCTTCACCGTAAAACCACGGCATCACCAGATCTTTAATGAAAGATGTTAATGCTGCCTTGTGTCATGTGCTTTTCAAACGGCAAGAGAAACTAAACGCTCCTGTATCAGCTTACATATGTTCAGTGTTCCAAGTGGATATCATTTAAGATGACAGTCTGGCACTTATGAGAGATAGGGTTCAATAGGAAATATTTTCAGTGCACTTTTAACTATATAATGATTCATTGAGAGTTGTTTTGGTTTGGTTTTCTTGTCTAATAAACAAGTATCTCCCCACGTACCTCACCCTTCCTGTGGCTGGCAAACAGGAATACAGTGCTTTTTGTATCACTGCGATGATAACGGTGCTTAACTGGCCAGAGAGGGAGCGACACCAGGCACCGGGCAGGCAGGACAGTGGTGACAGGCACAGCTGTGTGCTCCAGAGGGACTGTGCCTAAGGGCTGACTCATTGAAAGTGTTGGAAAGTTTTCATTAGATTCCACGGCTTTTGACACAGATCGTGCGAGCTTTGAGTTCTTCACAGTTGACAGTATTGGGCCTCTATTATGATCACATGTTTTCGTCTCTCCTGAAGAAAAAGCTATTTACCATATAACTTGGGATTTTGTTAGAATTAACAATTACTGTATGGCTCAAGGGCTCCCATGGCATTATCAGGTTATCACACCCATCAGGATGTGATTCCTAACAAAATCTGTATTTCCATTTTACAGTATTTCATATTTAAATATTTATCACAAATTGTATTCTGTATTTAAATATTTAGCACGCATATCTGCAAATGAAACCATTTATTCCATCCAGATAAATGTATGCATCCAGAATTTTTAAAAAGACTGATATTTAAATTGTACCATCTAAGCACTGACTTATACAAGAGAATCCAACTGTAAATGAACATAAATACTTGAAAAGCACTTTCATTTGCTCATATAAATTATATAAAATTGTAGCTCTGAAGTTTTTTTTTAATATTTATAACATTGCACTTGCAAGGCTATTTAAATTGTAATGTTGACATTTAAAATGTTAATATTTTTTAATACTTGCACAAACTATCAGAATTCCAGTATTTAGTGTTACAGAAGAAGCCTAATTCATCTGAATAGTTCTGTAAATGCACCATTTTAAATGTAGGGTCTAGCAATTCAGTGAAATAACCAGGATTTCTCATTTAGATGTTTTTTAAGCCAGTGAAATTTTATATTGTTTCTGTTAAAATACTTGCATTGTGTTTGTTGGATTGTTTGAATTTTCAGTGTTAACCTAATTAAGAAAAGGTTTTGTCTGTGTTCCATGCCAGTACCTTACGATGGAGCTAACGTGAAAATACCATTTACATGAACTGAATGGATATTTTAAAATTATTGTTTGCCTGAACAGTCATAGTACTTCTGTTTGCAAGGTATAATTGTGAATTTACAGGGTTTTATGAAGACTCTCTTTGCAGATGCACTACTGATAAGAAGGTATTAATGTCGAGTTCATATTTAGTCTTTCATTTGAATCAAGCCGGGGGTTGAGGTTGTTTTCCTTAAAACAATCACATACTAGATTTTTCCATCAGCTCTGAAGTTTGCTTTAAATACTCAGAGATGAAGACCACACCTGTTGCTTGGTAGGTTGTTGGGGGTGCTAGTGGTTTCTTTTTTTTTCATTAAGGCTCATTGCACTCATCCAAAGGCATTGTATACAACATAGAATTGATGACTGTGGAGAATCTCACTTAAAACTTGCTAGTAAAATGCAAATGTGAGTACCTGAGGCTGAAGTCTGCTGGAAATGTGTCCAGTAGAGGGTAATGTCTAAGGAGAAGGGAATGGATTGTGGCTGTAAAGTCCAAAGGTAAGTTAGAGAGAGTTATGTCTCATAGTATAGCATATAACTGGAAGTTATGCCTTGTTCCCAGTTTTGGATTCCACTGCTCACTTTTTGTGTGGCCTTCACCAAGTTACTAAAGAAAGATGCTGATAAATAGCTCTAGATTTTGAGTGCTCAAACTGAGTCTTTCTTTCAAAAGCATGAAATACAACTGCAGGGACACATGTTCGTCAAGCCTGGCATAATACAAGCTAGACACTGGAAATCAAAGAAAAACTTGAAAAAAGTTGATGTTAACTTCTCACTGCAGCTGCAGATCCTTTTACTTCCCTACTGCTAATGGTTGTTGTGAGGATTAGTTAACTGATGTCTGTAAATGCTTTGGGAGCCTTAACTGGAACGTGCTGATGAGGTGCAAGCTGTTAATATATTGTACTGAAAGAATGGACGCATGAGATATCGGGAATAATGAGCAAACAATGGGGGCTGTGTTCTGCTAAACACAGCCAAATAAAAATATTTTGACTAAATAAAAGACCCATTTCCATGTTGGCTTTTATTTTTTCCTTTCCAGTGCTAATGATCTTGCCCACTACTTGTGCATACCAAGAAAAAGTGTTCTCTGATTAAAACATAGGGGGTAGAGTTTGTCCCCAGGAAGACACTCGCTCTCTCTGACCTGGATTATACTCCAAGTTTAGCACTTGAGTGCAAATACCCAAGCTGGGTCTCTGCATGCCAGCTTTCTTCCTACATAGGATGCTGTGATGAGCTGGGGTTTTTCTTCTTATCAGCTGGTTCAGGGCTGTTCTGGATTCAGTAGGAGAATTTATATTGCTAACTGATAATTGTATACTGCTAACACGCTGATGTTGAGGTTGTTGCTCAGCAGTGTTTACTCTAAGTCAAGGACTTTTCAGTGTCCCATGGTCTGCCGGGGAGGAGATGCACAGAAATCTGGGAGCAGGCATGGCTGGGACAGGTGCCCTGAACAGGCCAAAGGGCAATTCCACACCACAGAACGTCATGTCCAATATATGGACTGGGGAAATTACCTGGAAAGAGGAGGCTGATGGTGGATCAGGGACCAGCTTGGCACTGGTCAGCAGGGGGTGAGCAATTGTATTGTCATCACTTGTCTTACTGGAGTTTTATCTCCTTCTCCTTTTTATTACAATTATAATTACTAGTATCACTATTATTATTACTGCTTTGTTTCGATTACAAAACCATTGTTACCTCAACATGAGTTCTATTTTGTTTTCCTTCTTGATTATCCTCTCCATCCCATAGTGAGGTGGTATGTGGGGAGTGAGTGAGTGGCTGCATGGTGCTTGGTACAATCAGACTGTGTGCAGCAGAAAGAAAAAGGCACAACCTTAAATTATTATCAAGAGTTCAGCATGAAAACAAGGAAGACAAACCACCAGAACTGTGTTGTATGCAGCATTGTTAAGGATGGCCTTTTAAATCATGTTCTGAAAATCAAGGATACCTGCAGCCAAATCTGCAAACTGTCAAAGAAAGTTACTTGTGCAAGGACCTGTACACAATGTAAAAAATGGAAAGAACATCCTGAGAAGGGAAGGGATCCAGCCTGATGCAGTTCTTTTTGAGATGGGACAGAAGACAGGGGGCAGGGGCAGTCATGACCCACGAATGGTAATTCAGAATGTGATACTACACTAGAAATCCCCACCAGCGCTTTTCTGGACGATTTCCTGTGACTCAGAACAACTCAAGTTACTTGCCTGTGACCACTGAATTTATTAACAACAGTCACATATTCAATGGAATAAAAACAGTCACATAACTGCTCTCAACATAAAATTATATATGGGGAATCACAGGAGAGGAACCATATTTCTAGTGTGCTTGAAGAACCAGTTTTTAGACCATAATTGCTTTGGGGTTTTCTTGTTTGTTTTTATTTTAAAGACGAAATCATCTTGATAGTTTGTAAAATGTTGAAGAAGAGGTAAAATTGAGAACTCCATGTACAGAATGATGAGGATTGCCTGGTAAGATGCACTTGGGGCACAGCTCATGTTTCAAGGAGGCCAAATACAAGATCAAATGTAAGATCTTAAGGCAACTACTGTATCATTCTCAATGTTAGACAACTTTTATTTAGTAGGAGATCATATTTCTGACCACTTGCCTCTGTAAAACAGTGCTGTTGGTATTTCTGAAGAGCTGAATTAGCAAGCTGCAAGCCCTGGATCAATATATGCTTCTCTGCTGAACTGCTACACTTTCTGACCTCCAAAGCATTGTAACCTTAAATCCAAAGATAGGGAAAGCTCTGAGGCGACTTTATTGTCTTTTTAAAAATACTTGCTATATATATTAGCATCTTTCATTTTATTTTCCTGTATGGAAGGGGAAAATTGAGTTACTCCATGAAGCAGCAGCTGCTCCTAGGTTCTCTGACAATCAGTTTCAGGGTCAGCTGGTGGTGCCTTTGGAAGCGTTTTAGCGGCGTCGGGAGGCAGTGCTCTGCTGGGGGTCAGCGGGGCAGGCGAGGGACGGCTGTCACCCGCGCTTGGTGACAAATGCTCTGTGACGGTAACGGGGCGGCGATGGGCGTGGGCCAGGCAGGGCCTCGGCAGCCGAGAGCCGGCGAGACGCGGGGCTGAGCGAGCGGCGGGGCTGCGCTGGAGCAGCGGCTCGGGGCACAACGGGCTGTGGCTGGGCACACGGGCCCCGCAGTGCCCGGGCTCCTGCCCGCGCCAGGGCTCAGCACACGCCCGCACACAGTCCCCGCGCACGCCAGCCCTCCGTGTGCCGGCACGGAGCGCGGCTCGCCCGCCGCAGCACAAGCCCGAGCCGGGCGGCGGACCCGCTGCCCTCAGCGCCCTCCGGGGCCGCCCGGAGGTCACCTTGCCGGGGACCCCGAGGCGCCTGCGCGCCGCCCGCCTGCCCTCACTAAAAATGGCTGCCCCCGGCTCCCGTGCGCTTGAGGCACCGGCGGGATCGCTTCCGCCCGCCTCCAGTCACGTGACGCGCGGCTCTTACGGAAGCCCGATGGGGACGCGCCGGCCGCGTTTGGCGGCTGACCCGCGCAGCGCGGTGCGGGTGCGGTGCCGCGGTGCCTGACGCGCTCCCGGCCGGGCCGGGCTGGCAGCGCTCCCCGGCCTCTTCCCGGCGCTCGGGGTGAGTACGGACCGCGGGGCCCTGGCGGCAG
>VWPU01007898.1:0-88167 GCA_013398955.1 Callaeas wilsoni | reverse complement strand
CCTGCGGCGGCTGCGGGGGCCCTGCCGGCGGCTCCCGGCCCGGGCCGGGGGGCTGGCGGCCGCCTGGGGCGCCCAGCCCTGGCCGCAGGGTCTCCCCAGGGAACGCGGGGCCGGGGCCGCCGGGGGCATTTTTTCGGAGGCGGAGGGACGGCGGCGTGAGTGAATTGAGACAAAAGAGCGAGGAGGAGGAGGAGGAGGAGGAAGAAGAGGACACTCGGGCTCGGCTACATTCCTGTGCAGAGAAAGGCGGGAGGCGGTGTTAGCCCTTTACGGACAGCTGGGTCCGGCGCTGCCCTCAGCTGCTGTCGCCGTATTTACAGCCGGCTCTCCCGGTCGTGGGAGGAGGACGGAGAAACAACCATGTAAGTTCCGAATTGCCGGGGGTCCTGTGAGAAGATGGGGGATGCCGCAGACGCCAAGGAGATGAGGAAGACTTTCATTGTTCCTGCCATCAAACCCTTTGACCATTATGATTTCTCCCGAGCGAAAATCGCCTGTAATCTGGCCTGGCTGGTGGCCAAAGCCTTTGGGACAGGTAGGTGGCGTCTCCTTCTTCCCTTTCTTTGATGCTGGTTCCTGCTTGGTTGCTTCGCTACTGAGGACGTGCGAGCCATTCCCTGAGGAGCTGAGAAGGGGGGGTGGAAGATGTGTGGGAAATGCTTTTGGTCTGTTCTCTTATCCTTAAGATCTCTTACCCCTTGTGAGATTTTTCGTTTTTCTTTTGTTTTTCCTTAATTACACTTAGTCTTTTTGGAGTAGTCCCACTGTTTCCGTCAGCAAGTAAATTTTCTGTATAGGCGCTAATATAATTTTATTTGAGTGACTCGATCTCTGTAAACGGTGTTTTATTTATTTCTCAGATCACTCTTCTACAACGTGGAAAAACCCCAGCAATCCACGTTTGTCTGTCATCTTGAAATTTTTCCTGATATTGCTTGGGAGCAGAATTGGGTGCTAGCAATGGAAATGGGCTCGTGCTCTTAGTTTTGACATGTGTGACTGTAGCCTGTAGCCATTTGAGTGGTTTAGCAATAAGAAGGGTTTCAGGAAAAAGAGCATTTTATGCCAGGTTTTGGCCTGCACAATAGAGAAGGCTCTCCTTGTCTGTAAGTGTAAATGGAATCAATTTGTAATGCTTCCAAAAGGCATCAGTGCTCTGTCGTTGAAAACCTTGGACCTTGAGGAATACCAGACCTATTATTATGTGCCTGAAATATTATTGGGCCTTGAGGAATACCAGACTTGCAGAGGTCTTCTCAGGGAAGCATTTTGAAAATTTAACAAGCTGGGGGGGTTTTGTTTGGGGTTTGTTTGTTTGTTTGGGGGGTTTTTGTTTGTTTGGGGGGTTTTTAGTTTTTTGGGGGGAAATGGGGTTGTTTACTTGTTGTTTGTGGGTTTTGACTTTAGTATAGCTGTAGTATTGTAATAATTTAATTTTCTGTGGGTTAAAATAATGGGGTTTTTTTGAAAGGTGAGGTAGATATCAACAATCATTACTTTTGCCTCTCTTTTTTTGTAAAATAACAGGAAAAGTTTCCTCCTTATGGAATTTTGCACCTTTTACATTTATGGCCAGGCTGCTGTTATGTATTTAGCCAGGGTTAAAGGCATGTCTTTATGGGACATGCCTCTGGGAACTCGTAAGATTTGATGTGATGCTTCCAAAAAGCCACTTTTAAAGTGCTTGAATCTAGTGACATTTCCGTGACTGCATCACTTTAAAAAGAAAGAAAAGATCAAAATACTGTTTCCTAATAAAGATTCGTCAATAAACTCTACTTACTTTATGCAATCTGGACAATATTTTGATATATGGCTTTATTAGCTATGCAGATATGAGAGGTAAAATAGTAGAAAAAATTCTTGGAAATACTTAATTCAGCATTTTCAAGATCATTATATTTTTAGGTTGCTTGGTTCTATAGGGTCTATTCATGGGATTCTGAGTGTAAAATGCTTGTGCAGTTATATAACCCAGCCTTCTAACCTGAAAACTTTTTTCTACTGGAGTTTGACAGATTCTCAACCTATGGTTGAAATGCCTTGGTTTATACTGGTTGAGTTTCTATTGCATGTGTAAAGCCACTTGCAGGATACTTTTCTGCTACTTTATACAGAAAGTGTGATCCAAAACAAATTCCTTTACTCTTCGTTGCTGACGTTGTTCTGAGATGCTCAAATGAAACGTGATTAGAGGGAATAACTGCTCCATCTGCTCTCTAAACACTGCAGTAATGTAACAGGAGGAAGAGAGGTAAGCATACACATTTGTAGTGTTTCTGGTCCCACTTCTTCCACTAGGCTAATATAACTAGAAACTTCAAAGAAGAGTTTGTGGCTGAAGTAGGGAAAGATAATATAGAGGACTTGCATGTCTGCAGTAGAAATGCTTCCTTTGTGCTTGGAGTGAAACAGAAGAACTGACCTTCACCTTTTCCAAGAAGGAAGGAAGTTTGGGTTTGTTACATTATTTTAGTTCTTGGGAGTAGATCACAGCCTCAGTCATATCTTCTAACTATTGCTGTATACATTTGTACAGAGGAAATACAAAGGACGATTAGTGTGTTTATGGATGCCAATTGTTTGGGGGTTTTTTTATACTTGAAGTATTGTGGTTCCCTAAGTGTGCAGGGGAAGTGAAGGGTTTTTCCCTACTGTCTATGAAACAAAGTAATGCAGTTCACTTTCAATAATGAAAAGCATAGGTTGTTACAATCATCTATTCATTAAAGAAATCAAAATCTTTATGTATCAAAGGGGTGCATCTTTCAGTGGATGGCTTTCACATTCTGAAAACCGTATTTCAATATAATCAGAGTTGTGGATACAGCTTGACTACATGTTGTGAATTTGCTCTTGCAAAAAGACTTTGAAATAAGGTACTGTTCATTAACATTAGTAATGACTTTCGGTGTTTCACTGATACCTATGTCCAAAAACTGAGAGACAAGTTGTCTGTTGCTATTGTCCTTGGTAAAACTGCAAGTAGAGAGTTTGGCCCACAACACAGGCAGGTCAAAAGAAGTTGTCTGAATAGCGAGGTGTCATATGAGAGTAAGAATGCATTAACAGTCATGTTGAAGGCATCTTGTATGAAGAATTGTTTAAGAAATACTAATTGAAGAAGGAATTAATATTTAAGTATTGAGGGTGTGTAGGATTTTGTGCCTTGGTGTTTTGCTACAAGACAGTGTATCAGTGTTAGGACATGTCAGATTCAATGTTTTGTAATAAACAAATTGTTTAAGTGGCACAACCTGCAGTAACTGAAAGGGGGACGTTAACAAGTGTGAAGTATGAAAGGGGGAATGTTTGACCTTAGAAATTAAATCTGCAAATACTTACTTTCAACCTTGTCTCCCAATGCTGGCAGTTAACCATTTCAGTATAGAAAAATTTCTTCCCAAAAACTGGATGAACTGTATAGACACAATAGCCTTCAACTTAAAAGTATAATTGGACTTACTTCATAGGAATGATCTGAAAAATGTCTTGCTGTTGTGGTACTCTGTGCCCTTTTTATTTCTAGAGCAACAGAAGTGGATTTCATTATTTTGGAATATGAAGTTTTTGCCTTCTCAATCTGCTATAGCAATAGAAAATGTGCCTGAAAAATATGTTATCCATCCACCATCCTAAAGACAGGCTGATCTAAATATACATCATTCCTGACAGATGTTTGTTTAGCCTGTTTTTCGAAAATCTCTAATTGTAGGCATTCCACAGTATGTCTTCTAGGCAAGTTCGACCTTATTTATCTTTAGATTTGAACAGAATCGTGATGTCTTTTGCTATATTGTTAAGCCATTACTTACCCTCTTCTTAGTGCTTGTGAGAACGGTGGGCACCTTACCTTTTTATAACACCTTTCATATAATAGCAGCAATGTCTGGTTTATGTTTAGACAAAACAGACATTTTTTGGTTTTTGTAGGTCAAACTTTTTTGCTCTCTGTGTTTACTAGGGGTTGGTATGGGTTTTGGTTTTTTTTGGTTGGTTGGTTTTTCATGTAATTTTTTCCTGGGGTTGGTTTGCATGAGCTCTGTACTTAAATCTAGATCTAATGGTCCAGCTAAACCATTACCTACTGGTAATTTTGAAGGCAAGTTTGAAATTTGTCAATATTACTTTACAAGGTAAATTTGAAATATTACTTCATATTTCCAACCTATAATACTCTGATTTATTCACTAAAATATGATGTTTGCCATTTCTGCATCAGCCTAGAATTGTTGACTCATGCAGTCTGTGATTCACCGTAGCTCCGTATCTTTCTCTGCAGAACTGCTGCCTACTCAGTTGTTCCCATCTTGTAATTGTACTGTTGTAGGTTCCTGCTTTGCGGCTATACTTACATAACTGCATCCTATTTTCAAACCACTTCTTCCACTCATCAAAATTATCTTGAATTATAATTTTGTCCTCCAAAGTGCTTTCAGTCCTTTTCTATCTTGGAATCACTTCTCTACAACCTTATCTAGTTGAAGAAAGATACGAGTTCTTGAACCTGGAAGTGCATGTTCTTACCGTTTGGTAGGGGACATCTGAGTACTCTTGGAAAATGGTTTTTCAAACAGCTTTTCATCCATTTTTTAGTTACAAAGTTAATATCTCCGTGTATGATTTTCAGAAAATTATGGGAACAATTTTAAAGTCAAGTTAAATCTGTTGCTGCTTTACTATCCATACAACATATTATTCTGCTACAGTAATACATTTCACTGGTTAGCATGAGGGGGTTTTTTTGTGTTTGGGTTTTTTTGTTTGTTTGTTTGTTTGTTTTTGACAGGAATAAACTAAAAGCTAAATAAAAACTGCACAAGTCTGAGCAATTGTCATAAACATTTTTGTGTTTTCTGAAGTGAAAATAAAATAGTCCATATAGCTTTTAATATTAAATGTATCCTTTATCGGTGTTTGAAGCAGTAGATTACAAATTGTATCATCTGCAACTAAATACTACCCAAGAAACTTAAAAATAGCTTTCTTCTGATGATGAAGGTTTTCAGAATTCATATGTGGCTCCTTACTGCTCTTTGCACATAGAACCATGAAGGGAGGAAATGAACACTATGTATCTGACAGAAACAAGTTGTAGCTAAATACTCTCATGTGTTAGGTTGGGTGTTGCAGGCCAGAACATATTTTAATCTTTTTCTAGCAGACCTAATTTCTTCACTTGTATTCAGTCTGGCAGGATTAAAACCTTGTAGAAGAGTACAAAAACAAATGTTTGAGATTCTTGTGAGAATTTCTTTTTATAGATTCTATCACCTCTCTAAAATAGTTGCTGACAAATTTATACTTCAGTCAGTCCTACTAAAATCAGTGGATTAGACAAATCATCTACTGAGATGTTTTACTTGAAAGGTGGTTGTATCACTCCTTTCTGTAGAACACACTTGTAACATAGTTTGACTGTAGATCACTTTTTTTAAAGTAAATACATAAAATTGTGTGAGCTTCTGGATCTGCTGGGTTTGCAGAGTCCTCTGAAGTTGTAGACTGTGTGTGTATAAATGTGCAGGAGGGTGATCAGGAAGGTGGCAGCTGCAGGATCGGCAGTACGCGATGGACCTCCTTCGGGGTACAGAATCCGTTCTTTCAATGACTCCGTGCCTTAGAGCCTGTTTGGAGCCTGTTTGCCTTTACACCTCTAAGTGTTTGTCTGCAGAATGTAACAGATCTGACACAGAGACTGTAGCCAAACGCTCACTGATTTCAGATGATGAGATGAAATATATTCCTTCTCCCTATACCTGGTTTGTCTTTATATTTTTTGACCACCATTGCAGTTACTACTGTAGATGTAGTTTAAAATTTTTGCCCTTCACCCTATGATTTAGGGTAATCTCTTGGGTTACTTTAGTGACTCCATGTTTAAAGGTGGCTCTCATTCAAACTTGAAGACTATTTGTATGCTGTTGATCAGAAATGTGTCACTTTTTCAATGAGATGTTATGTAATTTTCGTTCTACAGCTAGCTGGTGGATTTAAATGAGCACAACTGGATACAATGCCACTCCTGAAATTAGGAACTTTTAATACTTGCTCTGCTAAACCAAGATCTCTGAATGATCTTTTTTGCTGATCATTCTGGAAAATGAGGCTAGAAGTGAAAAACTCTCAAGACTTCATAAGAAAAGTAGAGTGAGTTCTTCCTCCTCCCCCTTGCCTTTTATTTTGTGCAATTGGACAATACATTATTACTGGATCAGGTGCTATTAATAAACATTTCTGCTACAGAGTTGAAATACAGTGTTTGAAATCTATTTGCCAAATGTAAGATTTGTATAGTTCTAGCTGTTTCCTACATGTTTTCTTTTATTCAGTTAAAAGCAATATTACACTAAGAGAACCTGTAAGCCAGACACCAAAGATGTGTACGTTCACATCTATCTACTTATGGCTGGCAAAAAGTGTTCTTTGGCTTAATAAAGTCTAGTAATAATTCAAGAAATGTTTATCTCTAAATTTCTGAAACAGCTTTTTCCATACTCCATAGGCTATTTAAATCATAACTTGTCTATAGTAGTCATCAAGGTGCTAGCTGGGTGAGATAGGATTATGATGATACTATTATCTTTACATTTCTCCTAACTTGCCTCTCCCAAAAATAAGTTCTGAAGGCATTTATGTTAATGAAAATTGATCCTCTTATTGCCAGGGTTAATTCTAAGTTATTCTTTTGTTTATTAAAACCTGAATCAATACCCAGGTTTTAGTAAATTAGATGCTAATCTTCCATTTTAATAAGAAATGCCAGTACCAGACACATTCTGTAGGTTTTGTGAGGAGCGCTTCCTGTTTGCTACTGAAGGCAGAATATTGGATGGGATAGACAATTAGTGTGACAATTAACAGAGCATTTCTTACGTGATTTTCAGTGTTCAGAGATCAACTGAAGTCTGGTTAGGCTATGAAAGTAGAGCCTGTGCATGTTTTTTCCTTAAATGTTTTGGGTTTTGGTTCATTTAGTTTTTTGTTGGTGGGTTGTTTTTGGGGGGTTGTTATGTTTGTTTGTTGGTTTTGGTGGGGGTTTTTTTGTTGGTTTTGTTGTTTTGGTTTTTTTGGGGGGGGTTGTTTGGTTTTGGTTTGGGGTTTTTTTCTGCTTTTTTTTTGTTTTTGTTTGGTTGCTTGGGGGTTTTTTGTTGGTTTTTTTTTGGGTTTTGGGGGGATTTTTTTTTACCAGTTTATTTTGTTTTGTTTTGGGTTTTTTGTTGTTGGTTGTTAGTTCATTTACTTTTTTGAATGAGGAATCCCGTTTAAGTGCAGAACAGCTGTCGAATCAGTGGTTAATGGTCTATTTTTGTGGCATCTAGAGGCAGGAGGGTAGGATCTATTTATTCATAACACTTCTGTGATGGTAAATTCAAGAATCTCTCGAGTTCATTTAGCAAGGTGGACAAAGTTAAGAAAGGGTATACTGAAACTGAGTGTGCCATAAATTTATAGACGTTGGCATTTCAGATACTTGTCTGTAGACAGAAGTACACCTACAGCCTGCTAGCCAAGAACAGTGGAAATGGCAGACTGAGTTAACAAACCAAAAAGTAAAAATTATTTTGTAATCTGTACACTCTCATTTTGTTTTCCACTTCCTAATCAAAAGTCTTGTTTCTTGATGGTGTCTCCACAATAAAAGAGTAAATTGAAATGTCTCCTTCTTCTAGTCCCCTAAAACATTCACCATAAGTTAAATAATATATTTCCGTCTTCTCTGACCTGTTTTCAATTCTTAGACTCTTGATTTCTGTGCAAGCTGTGCTGTCTTGTGCCGTCTTGTGCCCAGATTGTAAATATGGCACCAGAATCCTTGTTGGCAAGTGGGAGTCTGAATGAGGTGACTGAACACTATTACTTCATGGCAAAAGCATACCTTTGCTGACCTGCAGAAAACTGTCAAGTCCATTAAGATTTGGCATACATTCATCTACTGGTTTGCACTAGGAAGTGGTTAAAGGTATTAGAACTTTCATTAAATAATTCTGTATTAAATCTCAGTCTTCTACAAATAATATTTTTTTCTTAATGTCTTTGCACATTGACGTCAGTAACCTGTAGAGAGGAAATTTTCTAGGCTGAGGCTTAGTGTGGCCTTGTGGCTCTCAAAAGTGATGGCATCATTTAATTAGAAAGCCCATGACGAAATATTTTAATCCTCAGGAATTAAACAACATGGAGACTTTGTTGACAAATATTTTGAAGCTATAAGCTTCTAAGCTTTTGGACGTTTTTATGGCAAACATTTACAAATCTGAAATTGTTCATGA
Source organism: Callaeas wilsoni (assembly GCA_013398955.1). Taxonomy (NCBI): domain Eukaryota; kingdom Metazoa; phylum Chordata; class Aves; order Passeriformes; family Callaeidae; genus Callaeas; species Callaeas wilsoni. Next base: position 79,894 of record VWPU01007898.1, on the reverse strand, counting down.
TATAAACTTGAAAAACTCAATAGTTGTATAAAGGATTGTATTCATCTGTGTGGAAGCGTGGAAACTTTATAAAATATGCAATTTGTTTTTAAAGAAAGGATAGACTTTTCACATTAATACAAGTAATTTTTTTCCAGAGGAGGAATTCATACTGTCTTCCCAGGAGTAATTCATACTTATCAGAAGAGAGTTTTTTTTAATAAAGCAACTTTTAAAGGTAAACTCAGTAGTGTTATGCGTGAATTATTTTTAGACCACTCCTTCCCTTTAAATGGTCTGTTTAAATGGAAAATTAAGTTGCATTTCTGTCTCTCAGTGGGGAGTGTTCTGGTTTTGTCTGGAATAGAGTGAATTTTCTTCCTGGTAGCTGGTGCAGTGCTGTTTTGGGTTCAGTGTGAGAGCACTGTTGATAACACACTGGTGTTTTAGCTGTTGCTCAGTAGTGCTTTCTCCAAGTCAAGGACTTCTCCGTGCCTCGTGCCAGCGAGGAGGTGCAGGAGGAGCTGCGAGGGAGCGTGGCCAGGACAGCGGAGCTGAGCTGGCCCCGGGCTGTTGCAAACCATGGCTGCTGTGCTCAGCATGAACTGGGGGAGCTGGCCGGGAGGGGCCGGTCGTGGCTTGGGAATGGGCTCTCTCTCTTTTTCCCTTTCATTGTTATTATTGTTATAACATTTAATTTTATTTCAGTTATTAAACTCTTTTTATCTCAGTCTGCAGGATTTACCTTTTTCCAACTCTCCTCCCTATCCTTCCATCCCAGCAGGGAGAGGGGGGTAAAGAGCAAGCAGCTGGGCCACTTAGTTGGGGCTGGTGTTAAACCACAACAGGGAGCCATAATAATCCTGTGTTTGCTTTAAAGCTTTGAATAAGCTCTTTAATTTTTTAAATTTTTTTTTCTTCTCTAAAAAGAGCATCTGGAGGACTTTTGATTCCTTGATTATTTATGAAAAATTACCTGAAGATGTGTTGATTACTTTTTTGAAGTTAGCGTGATGGTTAAATTTGCGTTACTGTTTTGGGCTAATGTGGTACTATTTCTTTTTTGTTGTTTTCTCTGTGTGTTGAACTTGCCCATTAGCTTCATTTATTCTCTTCATAGTACAATATTTACAAATTTCAAAATTATTTCCAAATCTGCGATCCTGTTCACAATTCTAGGAAAAAATAGGGTGGTCATCTAGTTCAGCTGCCTTCTCCAGGAAGGCCCAGCCTCAAAGTTAGAAGAGATTTCTCAGGGCCTTGTCCATAGTTTTGAAAGTCCCTGTGGATGATTTCACAGCTGGCTCCCCAGGCAACCTGTGCCTAGGCTCTGGTGGTCTCTCTTGAAAAACTTTCCTTGCATCAGCCCATGACCACTGCCTTTTATCCAAGTCCATGTTTCCAAAACCTGTTGGTGCTGGAAGAGTGCAGGTAGATCCTCCACCTTGTCTCCAGCACTGCACCCAGGATCCTGATCTCACCTGCATTTCATGTGTTCAGCTCGCTGGACTCATGTCCCCAGTATACCCCTCTAGCATAATTACCACGGATTTCAAGGTCAGATGGTACTTTATGGCAATATGTGCAACAAGGTATTTCTTTTAAAATGGGTCATTTACCTCAGAGTTTAATCTTGAAAGATTCCTCTTTTTCAGCTGGGCAAAGGAAAGGGACTGGTAAAATGCATATGTTGGGGATTAGCGTTAAGATTCTTCTCTGCCTAACAGAGCCTGTTTAACAGTCTCTAGTCCTGACAGAATTGATAATAAAGGCTTTTGACCCTGCTGATTGTTCTGGTAATCTGCTGAGAACTGGATGTAGCCTTGAAATTCCCTGCCACAGGACTCCAGAGGCAGCACATGCCAGTTCTGGAAGGACTTCTACACTGAGATTGTAGACAGATTCTACACTCTCTGTTACCTATCTGCTGTGGGGGTTTTTGTTTTCTTTTTAAACTCTAACGTGAGAACGCAGTTTGAATCTTTTATCAAGAGCTATTGTGATATCAAACAGTTTAATATGTTATGAAGTGAGGGAGAGTGCCATGTTTCTGCCTGTGCAGAGGGAATTCTAACAAGAATTTTTGTAAAGAATTCTCATCTTGTTGCACCAGAGATTCCTTCTTTGTAAGCTTTCACATGTTTTTACACATTCAGAATATGCCAGTAGCCACAGCTTCTCTTCCTAGCCCTTCGTTTCTGTAGTCTATTTTTCTAATAAATTTCTTTTTCTGGTTTTACTTTTATAAAGACCAATAAGTTTCTTTTCTAGATTTATTTTTGTGTACACCAATGAAGTAAAAGAAATGGCATACATGCCATTTTGTCTTTTTCTGTATTTTCAGAAGCGGAACTAAGCTTTATGTTTAATTCTATTTGCCTTTGCTAGTCATCGTGTTGATTTTTTTTTTTTTTTAACTGTATTGAGTTTCTAATTACTGAATCCCAGCAGCGGTTGTCATTCTTTCATGATAAATGCATTTATTGCATCTTGTCACTTTAGGATGTGCTTCAGTGATACAGAAGATGAGAATTAACAGGCATTGGGTTTGTTATTTACTGTCTTGAGATTTCTCTTCTGGCTCAAATTTTCAAACTTGAAATCTGTCATTGTCTTCAGTGAATCTGAACCACAGAGTCTGTGACTTCTGTTTGAGTGTAGCCAAGTACTCCTGCCTCAAGAGGGTTTTTTTTCATATAGGAATGAGGCTTTTTTAGATCTTCTAAGAAATTACAAATGGCTTTATCTGTTCCTCCCTGTTTCCCCTCATCCCTGTTTAAATTCTCATCTGCTTCAAAACAAGGGTGTGTGGATTTTGGTTTGGGTTTTTATTTGGTTGGTTGGATTGGGTTTTTGTTGTGGGGTTTTTTCTGTTTTTTCAAAAGCAAAATCTGCTGCCTGTGCATTGTGAGATATTTACAAAAAATGTTCTCTAATCCTCTCTAGCTTGAAGAAATAGCATAAAGATGCTCTAAGAGTTGGCATTTGGAATTGTAGAGGATAAAGGCCTGATGAGAACTGAGCTCCTGATACTGAAATGGAGATGGATCGCTAGAGACTTCAGAAATAACAAGCTTAGTATTTAAATAGACAATGTGTGGACAAACAGGGAAAAGAAAGAAGGTCAGGTAGAATTGAGATAGATGAAAACAATACCTGGGGAAGCAAGTATCTAGCAGCTCTGAGATCCTCAATTAGAAATGCTTTTTGTTGGACTGGATGACTCTAGATCCTATAGTCAGTAGATGAAGTTGGGAAGTGGAAGAGAAGATGGAAATATCTCCTGACACTGCTAGATATTTTTGTTAGCAGTTTTATTATCATCTTGTAAAAAAGTAGGGCTGTTAGGCATGAGATTTGTGTTTTAAAGGGCAGAGTAGCTGTGCTGATGGTATATTTTGATCTGTGTTCTAAAGCAGAGCTGTCAGTTTTCTTGCCAGATTTAGGCGCATGGTTTAAGCAAATTACAAACTATACCTCTCTTTCCCTTGATACTCTGAATTGACAAAAGAAGCAGCAATAGCTTACCCTTTCCTACCATCCTTCTGGCATTTAAAGAATGTGTTAATATTTCTTTCACTTTTTGCACTCTATAAAGCATATCTTCTTTCACAACTAGAAGGCAGCTGGCACCTTCCAAAGCCCATAATGGAAGCACATGAACTGCAATAGAATATGTATGAGGAAGAGGGTAATCTGTCATTATCTTGTGATGGCATGTTCTGTTTTTTCTCCTTCTTCTCCTGCTCCACCCTTACTGGGCTGTTTACTCCAGACTGATTCAAACCTTGTCTGTTTACCCATTTATCCAGCTGAAGGCAAAGGGAATAGGAACTTAGAGTTGCATCACTGCTTTCCTACGCACTTATTTTTTCTTCTAGCAATTAAATAGGCTTTTTCCATTTGGACTCGAGAAAAGAATCACATGCTCTTTATCCCATAAGTGTTGTTGCCTTAACTAATTTTACAACAATAGAGAATGAAATTCTTCCAGGAGGAAAATGAAATATCGTGCAGTGTGTATGCCTGAAAATCTGAACGTTATTTTCCACTTGATTCATGATTTAATTCGATCTAGTACCATATTTAATTAATTTATAATTATTACTTTTGTGGTAGACAATTATAAATGTAGACTGCCTGTATTGTATTATGTACAGTATTTGAAGAAACTGTTGGATTGTCTTGGAATACTAATTTTGGGGTTAAAATCTCAGCACGGATTTGACAAAATCTTGCATAGCTTTCTGTGGGTGGTAAGCCAGCTCACTGAAAAAGGAGGAAAACCACAATTTTAAGGGAAGTCAGTAACACAACTAGACCAATAAGGACTCAGTATTTTGTCAGAAAGAAACTGATAATATTTTTTCTTCGTTCTCCATTCTTCTAATTTCATTTAAAAGCTCATATGTTTGTGTTTAACTGCTAGATTGTCTCCACTCTGTGATGCATGACCTTTGAAATAGACAGTATAGTAATCAAAATTCTCCTGCATATATGGAAGCTAGAAGGCTGCTTTATGTTTTGGATTATTCTGTGCTGAAACAATTTTTCAGTTCCATTTTGTTGCTGTATAATAGAGTCAAGGGTTTGCGTTTAAATGGGTGTTGTTCTGCCTTTCTACGTCTGACCTATATAATATTATGCCAAAGGAAATGAGAATGTTTGGGCATGTATTTGGAGAAGCCAAGAAATTTTAATGCAATGATGCTGTAAAGCACAGATTGGTCTTCTCTTGTGGCCTTTGCAGTGTGAGACACTTTGAATTTTTCTTATGTTTCTATTTATAGTTCAAGTATTTTTCAAATATAGTTCAAATATCTTTGTGTGAAATTTTTCCCAGTATTTTATAACATAATTGCTGGTATAGACTTTGGCCTCCCCTTGATTAAGCTTTCTTTAGCATAATTTTGAGTTCATATAAAGTTTTAAAAAATCCCCTAACACTCCAACTGTCCTTTCTGATACTGACTTGTGCTTGCTCTTTTTGTATTTTGTAGAAAATGTTCCAGAAGAACTCCGAGAACCATTTTACACAGACCAGTATGACCAGGAGCACATTAAACCACCTGTTGTTAACTTGCTGCTGTCTGCCGAGCTCTACTGTCGTGCTGGGAGCCTTATTCTCAAGAGTGATGCTGCAAAACCACTTCTAGGTCATGATGCTGTTATACAAGCCCTGGCACAAAAAGGCCTTTATGTCACTGACCAAGAAAAGTTGGTGACTGAACGAGATCTTCACAAAAAACCAATTCAGATGGTGAGTGTTCAAAGCTTGTGTTTTACATCTCTTGTCTCCATCTTTGTACTCCCAGTACCTACAGATCTGTCTTTTAAAATGCATCATTATGTTGAAGTATTTTTCTCAAGAGTTCAGTGGGATTAATTACTGGGAAGTTTAGAATTCTTTACTTTTTTTTTATCTCCTCAGCTGTCAGCGCAAGTGTATGTCTTCTGTATTAATGCTAGAATACACCTATCTTCCTACTTAATTAAAATGTTACATTTTTAAATGTAGCAGTAACAATATGATCACGTTGATTTCAGTTTTACAGCACTGACTGTCAGTGAATATTTCTGTGTTGGAAAAGTTTGAAAACATTTCTCTTGGGCAGAAATATTTGGTTAAAAGCTTGGAAAAAAAAAAGGTTTTGATGATAGGCAATTCAGCCTAATAACATTGAATAGTCACCTGTTGGACATTAAGTCAATGTAAAACACACAACAATGGTATTTTTTCATGGAGACTTTTAATAATACGTTTTGCTTTATACAACTGCTAATTAAAACATTCGTTCAACTGATGAGTGATTCTATTAGTAAGCTTCTAAGTCATGGGTTTTCTTCTTTGTTTGGAGCTGAGTTATAAAAAATTAACCGTAAAAAGGATGTCTACATATGTTTGTTTAGCAAATGGCAGTATGATAGAATAAGATGCTAATATATTTAAAGTGAAATATTTAAAATCTTCACCTTTTTATATTTGTATTTAATACTTAATATAGAGAATAAATTAAGTAAACAAAGTAATTGTGGTCAGTGACCTGTAGCTGCTTCTAGAATGAAGATGTGTGGAAATGAATATAGCTATGGTGATCTTAGAGGTGTTTTCCAATCTAAATAATTCTATGTTTCTAAGTGATGCAAAATTTGCAGGATACTTGCAATACTTGTGGGTGTTTTAGGCGTGTTGCTAATGTTAACAGAAGTCAAAGCATTTAAGAAACAAACTTTCTGTTTTTAAAGAACTTAATTCTCTTCTTGCTTCTGAAGGAAAATAAGGTTACTGACTTAAATTTATGAGCCTGTGGTTTCCCCATTTGATTCTTTTAATTTAATCCCTGTCTAGAATAGTTGTAAGAGTCATCTCTTCCCAGAGTTGTCAGTTGAAAAAAAAAGTGTCAGTATTACCTAGTTTGGTTTGCTGATCTTTGATTTGGTAATTCATGTTGCTTAAAATGCATTTCAATAGTCATTTTTTATTTCTCCCATGCTTGTGGGGCTGTTTGTGTGCCTCTTTGCTGTGTTGTTTAGGTACAGGCAGCAGATAGTTATTGACACATGAACATGGTAACAGCCGATGTGCCCTGCTGTGCCCAGAGCACTGGTGCCCACCCCAGTACCAGCAGCAGAGGGGTGCACTGTTGCTGTTGTCAGTTCACGGGCAGCTGGGCTGCGACAAGGACAGGGAACACAACTGGCTTGGGCAGAAAGGCAGCCTTGTCCAAAACAACTGCTACCAAAGAAATGGCCGTGAAGCTGTAGTCTCAATACTAACAGCCTGAGCCGAAGAATTTTACTTTGCCAAACTCTGCTCTCATTCTTGTGCAAGTTCCCAGCAGCAGCATTATATTTTAATTGGAAAGCCTCAACCCTTTACCTTATTATACTATTTGTAAAGTTGTCAGAGAACTTCAAATCTGGCTGTTGAAGTATTGACAGTCTTTTCCCTTGCTGTCTTTCAGTATCTTTTCTTAGTATTCCATATGTCACAGTTTCTGCAAGTCTTACCAATTTAAATGTATATCTTGTTTTAGAGTATGGAATAATTTCTGTTTTTCAATTATGTAGAACAGAAAGTTTACATATGTAATTAACACATATGTTCCCCTAGTAGACCAGATTGTGTTAAACCCATGTAAAATGAAAGTCTGAGTAATTTAATAGCACACAGTATGGTTGTCATTCCCTTTGCTAGCCTGTCTTCCCCAGGAGTAGGGGAAAGATGTTGGTGTTTGTTAGAGGATATTACTTGTTACCTTCTCAGTTGTACTGTACTTTCTCTAGCTGAAAAGGGACAAGTCATATTATAAAATGGAACTACAGAAAGAGATTTGAGTATGGAATGTTTTAATTTTACACGTGTATTATAACGTATGTAGCTGTGGCCAACAGACTTGGAATTCCTTGGACTGGATGTTTGTACAGTGACGTCTGTGGGCATTAATTGTTGGCTTAGTTCACATGTGACTATTTAGTTAGGCAGGCATTTTGGTCTTCTCTCTCTCTTAGCCTGAACTTTTCTAGGAAGCACCTTACATATTTAAGTCTTTGAAAAGTCTAGCAAATGGATGTGCTGCTTTGTGCTGGGGTCAGGATAGATGGCACTTGTCGTGACTGACTTGGTTGCATTAGTATCTAATTTGAGAGGCTGCAAATGCTGTTTGTGTGTTTCTGTGGGTGTGTACATACATAGGTGTATGTATGTATGCAAATCAGTTTGCCCTGGTGGGATGGGGTAGGAAAGAGGCACTTGTGAAATTAACGCACAACAGCAAAGGCTTCTTTAAAAGCCTCCCCTCTGTGGTCTGATTAATTCTTTTAGTCTTTCTCGTGTTTGATTTATTCACATCTCCTATTTCATTTCTGGTGAAACCAAAAGCTAGGTTATTCAGTGGTACCTCTATTTCTGTTCTCCATGTATTGCAAGGTATTAAAACTAAATTCTGTGCTTATTTTTGTTAACTCTGTGTTTGATAGGATCATCCTGTTGTCTTTAATTTTGGTAGGGGAGCAAAAGAACCAAATAGCATGTTATTTTTCTTCCAGTTGAAATTTATATGGTCTTGGCTCTGCTATGCTAGACTTCAAACAGTGCAGAAATAGTCTAGAGCTTGGAACTGAAAGTGTTGAACCAAGAACCAGAGCATGTTTCTCCTGGAATTTATACTTCTGTACAAAGGGAATTATCTGATGTTTAAAAAGTTTATGGAAGCGAAGTTGTAAAAAAATTTGCAAAGATATTTATGTCAGTTGGCAAGTTCCAATTGCATTTTAAAAAAAAAAAAATCTGTCTTCAGCAGGCACTCCCATATGGAAATGTGAGATTTTGACCTGCTATTGAAATCAGAAATAGCTTTAGAATTCAGCATGGTTCTGATAGTGATGCAATAGTTTTCTAGTGCTTTCAGCTATAATATGCATAGATCACTGTTCACGTCAAGCTTAACTTTATTTATCCATGCTGATTTATTTTTTTAAATTTCATATTTCCTTCATAACCCAAACTGACTTAAACTTTCAAATGTCAGATACACAAGAGGAAGGCAATTTGGAATTTTTCATGTTTTTTCTCATATAAGCATTGTATCTTTTTGTTTTAAAAACATATATATCTGTTCTTACAGGATATGTCAGAGGAGACTTTTATACAAGTTTCTCCATTATGACAAGAATTTTATATTAACTGAATAATTTATTTTCCGTGCCAAATCATTTTACAAGAGTTTTGATATTTAATCAGGCTGGTCACTTGGTATTCATATGGTCTCTTTCAATTTGCTTCAAGTGCAGGGAAGAATAAACAGATTCAGAGAGGAATTAAGAAATGCTTTCCTTCCCTCAAGTCCCTGCAATGCACTTCTGCCATGTGGGGAAAGGAATAAAAAAATCAGCATCTCAGTTCACTTTGCAGGGAAACTGAAGTTGCATAACTACACCAGCAGTGGACTTCTGTCCCTAATGTGACAGGGCCAAAACTATCTGAATTTCTAGCCTGAGGAGTAATAATGTCAAATCTCAAATACCTGTTTAAAACCAGTGTTGTTAGGGGGTGTAGAGATCCCGTAATGTTACAGACTTCTACCAAATTTGCACCAGAAAAATCTATTTGCCTAAGCTTATTATTGTATGTTGATAGAACATTCTCAGCTGACTACAAAAAATAGTTTTTAACTTGCAAGGCATTTTAAAATATTTAGTTCTTAAATAAAATTTAGTGACTAGTGAATACCCTATGTATAAATACTATATCCAAGAGAATATACCATACAAATATTTTTTATATTTTCAGAGTGGGAAGGTATAAAAGCCATGCTAAACATAATATAATCGAAAAGCATAACTTCTTGTAAAAGTTGGACTCTCAATTCAGAAAAAATGTTGCATGAAATTCAACCGGCTGAGCAGCTACTTTAAACTTACATCCATGTATGATTGCTATCATTAATCAGGTAACACCTAAATCCTTCATAAAATTCTACAATTTTCAGCCAAGATGGAAAGGAAATGAGAGGCTCCTGCAAAACCCCAGCAATAAGTCCATAATAGCTGCTAGGAATAAAAATTGCTACTTTCCTAATTCTGATACACAATTTGTGTGTATGGGGATTAAATATAAAAAGTAGTGTGCTGTCATGCAAATTGTTTATCCATTTAGCTGCAAATTGCCTTCTTCCTTGAAGATGTCTATTGTGAGGAAGTCTGGCACTAATTTCTCTGTAGCAGTTTGTGGATCTGGACTATAACTGAGGTATAATTAGGTGTGCCTGTATTAGATAGTTAGTAGTCATCAGGAGTGCACATTTGAGGCAAATATCTCTAATTTTCCCAGCTACTGCTCTCCTGGTTTGCAATGTGGAAATGTCTCAGGGAGCACAAATGCAGTTTTTTTGAGCACATAACCTGGAAGTCGAGCTCTAGGATCACACCTACGGCAGCCCACTTGCCAAGGGGTACTCATTTCCCAGGACTAGAGCAGAGCTGACTGAAGTGGATGCCCTGAGGAGGGAGCGGAGGTGAGTCCGGGGACCTTTGCACCAGTTTTGCTTTCCTGTTGTGCAGAACTAATTGGGAAGTTAATTACAGCCAGCGAAACTCCTGTGGAAAGCAGGAGGACTGAGGGATTGATAGTGCTAGGTGTGTATGTACCCACAGCCAGAACTTGGCTCTGCTTCTGGATGAGATAACAGACAGTAAGTGGTTAACTCATCCTGCAATCCAGACTTTTGGTCTCCCTGGCAGACTGCATTCATTGGAAATGACAGTGCCTTTCATCAGCGGTGTGTTTCTCCCTGAGGAAGGGCTGCAGCAGCTCACCCGGTTACTTGCAGCTACATGCTGCAGCCTCACATTTCCAGGCTCTACAGCTCCTTTAACTCTGGAAAGCAGCACAATATGTACTAAGCACTTCACAGAACAAAGAAGTAAGATGTGGTTTCTGCCCTGAAGAATTTTTTTTTCTGGTTTTAGGCATGATGCAACAAGTTTCCATTCCATGCTATTGTAAATTAGTTGTTAGACAAAGACACATAAAAAGAATTTGCAGTTATTTGACTTGACCCCATAGATACCATAATTTGTTAGTTAAAGCACCAGATTCTAACTGCCTTGTGATATATAATCATCTTTGATAGTAGTATGTTTCACAGAAGATTTAAATAATAAGCAAATATAGTGGTGAAACAGAACCCGAGTTCAGTGAGTCTAATGTGCTGTGTAGAACCAGTCTGCTGTGGGTTTGGGCTGGGAAAATGTAATCTTTAGAGGTTCCGTATTTTTTGTTCCATTTCTAGTCTCATCTCTTCACATGCATTCCTCATAGGGTTCTCATTTGCTTGAAAACAGGGATCCAGTATTTTTGCTGGATTTACTGTGTCAAATCTACCATCCCACTTCAGTCAGCACTGCACAAACACCTATTTGCCATACTAATGTTGTACCAGGCTTCCTCACACAAAAAGTGCCAGTTCACACCTGGGCCACAGGAACTGCTACAGCTCTCCAGAAAGTTCATTCTGCACTTACCATTTCAACTCAGAACTTAATGTCCTATTAGCTTTTTTCCAAGCAATTTTTGTTGACTCATAGCCTGGGTATTTTGTTTTACTTGCTGCTTGTATTTAATTATGTTTTTCTTGTATGTAAAAAATGCTTTTTTTCTGTATCATGTAAATAGAAGCAGTGTCTTAAGATGTTTTCTACAGTATGTTTGTCTAGAATTTAGTGAGTGCAAAACATACAGGTTATTAGTGTGAGTTATAGTAGAGTTTGTTGTACTTCTGTATATCCGTATCAGAAATTTGTGGAAGACTTAGATAACCACAAAGGCCTCTGCAACATCCTTTGAGTTTTCATGGAATGCTGTCTGCTCAACTTGTGCACCAAGTGTGGCAGCTAATGTGGAAGGTAGCAAAGCTCCTGAGACCAAAGTTGTGTCTGTAAAGAATACAGTGGAGGGATGCTTTCCTGGTCCTTTCCAGCAACTCTAATGCTAAAACCCCAAAGGATCTCTATAATTTCTCTAGCTTTAATTTTAGTTGGGTTTTTTGAGTTTGGTTTTGTTTTGTTTTGTTTTAATCCAGAATCCTTAATTTCTGTACAAAAATCTATGTAGTGTTTTGGTCTTAGGGTTCCAGCACCATAGCTGGCATTTCAAACTTGTATTACTAAGAATTCTTGCCTAGAAGATAAATAAATCTGATTGTTCTTTTTAACAATTCTTGTAGGGTTGATTTCAGTTGTGCGGAGCTATTGAATAAACTGTGCTGCTTGTATTGCCTTGAAAGTGCCTTCTCAGACCTGCCATAAAATCCCTGATGGATACAGATCAATACAGAGCTGCCCTTACGTTGGCCTTTGCCACTTGAATCTAGTAGGAAATGTTTAGAAATAGCAGCACATTTTCTCATGCTTATTCTAATGTAAACTTGTAGTAACTACGTTTAATCTTTTACTAAAATGAAGACAGAATATTGCAATGTGTCTTCCAAACTAGATACATGATCTACTAAATCAAACTGCTGCTTTTGGAATAATGACAGGAAATTAAATGAACCTCAAGAGAAGGTAATACCTCCCAAAGTCAAGTCTCATGCCTCTCATGAGAAAATAATGCAACGAATAATTATTATCTGTTGTCTGTCTTGTTCACTTCCTTGCAAAATAGTAAGTATTCTTCTGCCTTGAACAAACTCAAGTTTTGAATCAAAGAACTTCCGATTGTATTCTTAGTTATTATTCCATCTTGTGATGCTTTTAACCTGAGGGGCAGGGAAGAGGTGGAGAAAAAGGGGATGATAGTGGTATTTTAATTTAAAAACCCCAAAACAACCACCTGAGAACAGACCAAAATCCACTGAAGCACAAAAAGAAAACCAGTTAAAAGGAGGAATAAATTATGAAAGAAATATGTCATGAATTAAGTCCATAAAGAATGCCAGTTACCATGTACAAAATGCTTTCTAAAATGGTCAGGAAATATTTTCATTAACCTTGAAAGAAAGACTATTTTGTTAAACACAATTTAAGAACATTTTCTTCCTGTTTCAATAGCACTGGTATGTAGTGTGGTTCAGCTTTTGGCTGTTGGTTTGCTGCTGTGAGCTTTATTTGTATCTTTAAATATGTGAAAAGGTTTATTTAAATAAATGTTTAGGAGTGGTCTTACTTCTACTGGGTTAAGTATATTTTGGAGCACAATAACTGAGCTATTAGGAAAAGATGTATCTGCAAATTGTTTTATAGACAACCTACAGGGAATTTCTTCATCAGTTTGAATTATGGCAAGGAAGAGAAATCTTTCTTAATAGCTTGTACTGGATAGCACAAAGCTAAAAATCTTACATGGTTGTAGCAGGCAGTTACTTGAAGAGCACTGCTTTCTTCCTATTATGGAGAATAGTGAGCAGCTTTTAGCAGGAGGTGTGGGTCTGTCATGTAAACATAAGGAGAGCTTCACTACCAGCTCTGTGTAGCACATACACACAGCAACAAGGGGACAGAACCACACTGACTGTTGAAGGAATACAGTTTGTACTCCCCAAAATGCAGCAGCTGCTCCAGTCTAGTACAAAAGAACATTTTGAATCTGCATTTATTAATCTGCACACATAATCCTGGCAGTCTGCCCACCTTTATCAGCAGAGAACACACTCTGTCATCACAGTAGATGTATCATAACAAAATCTTTTTTCTTACAAACTCTATGGAATTTAACATTATGAGATTTTCTTTTCCTGAGGTTGAATGAACAAAATATCATAAAGTCTCCATAGTATATCTATTCTTCTTGTGTGACAGGGAAATGCTCTAAATAGCAGTATATGTCCATTGTTGATAGTAACTGGTAGGTTTTCTCTGAACTATTAGGTTTATATGAACTAGTAAAAAATTTTATTACAGCAGACAGGCATCTCCAAATCAGCCAAAGCAAAATCCAGTAGAATTTGTCCTAAGTAAATAAAACAAGACTTATAGTAAAAGATTATCTGTTAACTTGTTGAATAGTTTAAGTTATAAATTGACTGTAATAATGCTCTGTAGCAAATTGACTATCTAGCATAAATGTAAGTGATATTCAGTTTTCCCTCATGTATCAGAAGGTCATGAGGAAGGACGTCTTCCAGTATATTTCTTTGCCTTCCCAAACCATGAATCTAAGACCATCGGAAAAATTAGTAAAGTGTATGTCAGAAAGAAATCCTGCAGCTTAATGATTTTAGAATAATGGAAAAAGTTATCTTTAGCACAATTTATATAATCATCTAGCAGTAGCCAGAGATCCAAATCAGTCAGCTGTCAAGACTGATGACATCCCTCTAAAGCTGAAATGGCAAGAGCTTTTATAAGATCTAAGTTGGGTGTTTGGAATACAATTTAGAAGACACAGCAGTCGGTATTTATGACATAAATATATACAATGTGAAGTGTATATTGAAAGTCTTTTAACTGTTTGGTTTCATAAAGAAGTGGCAGGTTAAAAATATTATGGCCTTTAAAAGAAGAAAATTACAAAAAAAGCAGAGAGAATATGCAGATATTGGGTAAGCATGTAATGGGTCATCAGATTAATTTTACATGATGCAATTATTAAATATATATAGTATGTTATATGAAATCTCATTATATAGCAAGACGTTTCTTAAATATGAAACTGATGTATCTGTTACATTATTAAAGGCTATTCATATATTCAAGTAAATTGTAGTAAGTGGTATTTAGGCAACAAACTACTACAGTAGGTGCTAATTAAGTGCTGTTGAAAGATAGATGGCATTTCCTCCCTGTTTGTCAATAGCATTTCTTCAAAGGTGTAATTAAGAAGTTGTACCACCTCACCCTCTTTTTACTGATGCTGGCCTGCTGACCTGCAAATTATAAATTAATTCCTGGGGTTCGGGATTAAGGGGGGCTTTATTTTGCCATGTCAGCTGTCAGAAGAACCCTACCACCAGAAGGAAATTTAAAGAAAAAGCAACTTTCTAAAATCCGTTCTGTAATATCAACTCCTTAATTTCTACTGTGTCTGTGTGAACATGAGCAGTTTATTCCCTTCCTTCTTGTAGCAGCTCTTTTATGTGTGGGCAGGTAATGTCTCTCAGGTACTTTGTTTCCCAAACCTGTTCTTCATTCCAAATGCCCTCCATTTGGTGGCTGTCTTTCTTGACAGATTGTGCTGAAAACTGGACCAAGGATTCCAGCTGACCAAGGCTTGCAGGGCACACGGCTTGTGGGGTGTTTTTTGTGAGCTAGAGCCTGCAGGTGACACGTGTGTGTCAGCTGCCTCTCCTGCAGTGACGTTCGTTGCATGCTCCCATTCAGATGGTGACAATCTCTAACCTCAGATCGTGCCTGCTGACGAGCAATTTCCTTATGTGTTCTCTACTCCAGTGCAAAAGGTTAATACAGACTTTTTTCTGACTCTCTTCTCCATCATATTAAGATTAATTTGGAAGTGATTATACCATATGTTGCTGAAACATGCTTTGGTGGAAAATACCCTGCACTTGATTTCCCTTCTTAAGGGCATTCCGTGAGGTAATAAACATTTGTAAAAGCTTCCTGGTCTATTACACAGAAAGAATTGTGTAAATCCCACTGGTATGTTTCTGGGACATTGTTTTGCCAAGACAGCCAATTCGCTTTGAAGCATGGACTGGGAAAAAAAAAAAAGGTTAGAGTGAATTACAGGACTGTGCCAGGTTACATCCTAATACATAAAAGGGAAACAATGAAATGGACACAATGTTGATGGAAAGAAAATTCAGTTCACAATTATGAACGTTTTACTTTGTTTGTTTGTTTCTTTTCCCCGCCGCTCTTCTTAACTTCCCTGCTTCCAAAAGCAAAACCAAACCATCTAATGGTACTTAGAGGTTCACTGTAAAGACTACTGAGTGTATGTGAGGTTAAAAAAGATTATAATGTTGTGACTGCCCATAGAAAGATTGTAAATTAATGTAGTTCAGTATATCATTTTGTCAGGGAAGTCTCATAACTTCTGAGTTGCTGAATTCTTTATGGTAAGATGTATCTTATAGGTAGATACCTGCAAAGGATGAATTTATTCCAACTCCTGCTTTTAGCTTTCCTTCAGCAACAGGAAGAAATACAAAGGACACTTAACTTACGTAGTTGGGAAGTAAAATAGCATGGTAATACTGAAGTTGCTAAAGAAATATGTATACACGTTACCAAAGAACTGCTAGAGAGAAGCAAATGCTGATTCTAAAAGTACGATGCATATGTATGAATATTCTTATTTTTCCAGGTCAAAGCTTTGGGGGAAAAACCCCCAATCCTCCTAAAGTACAATGTACTTTCAACAACAGCAGCAAAAATACTCATATGCCTCTAAGCACTGAGGGATGATTTATCTGGTTTTCCCAGAGCACTGGGAAACTGAGAACTTACGTCATGGGCTACATGTACCTTGGTATTATTGGCTTGTACTGCTTATGGGGGAAGGAGAAGGATAATACAGCCTTGCTTGTTCTAACGAGATCTAGTGTCCTAATGACTTAACACAATTATGCTCTTATCATATCTATGGCTGTAGTGTCAATTATTTTAGGTTCCTTTTCTTAAACAACTTTAAGCTTTCCTTTACTAGAGAAGGCTGTACCTTTCTGATTATTCTAGCTTGCCTGTTTTCACCTAAAGTGGGACTTTCCATTTCTGTGGGACTTATTTGATTCGCTTCTTACCCTACCAAATTTAGAGGGAGAACAGATTACTCCTGTAATTCATCATGTTCCCACAAATTTGCCTTCTCTTCAAACCTGATCAGTGATGAGTTTTCCTTCCAGGCCACTGGTAAAAGTAGTAAGAGATGGTAAGCTGATAACTCATTCATGTGGTGTTTCTTGTAAAATTCACCAGTTCATTGCTGATGCTATGCTCAGGGCTGCACTATAAATCAGTTTAATGTATCCAGCATTAAGAAGTCTCTTTAATCAGAATGTATTAGTATCAAGTTAGATGCCTTACACTCATAATAGGTCTTGCACTTTTCACTTATATTTATACATGAATTTAGAAAGTGGCTTATGTTCTGTTAGTTCATGTTTAAATTGGCATGCGTTCATTGTTCATGTATAAATCAAGCTGCTTGTTGACTCTGAAATTATTTCACATGAGATCAGAAGAAGGATTTGGGGCATTAAAATTATTCGTATTGTCTGTTGACTCAAAAAAAAAATTCCATTGTTTCATGTCTTCTAATCTTTTGGAATGTCCTCAGTGTTCTTAATTTATTTGAAGAATAGCTCAATGTGTACAGATTACTCCTCTTTAAATCCTTTTGTAGTTTTAAAAACATAGCATTTTTTTCTTTCCCTGTTTCCTCCAGACTGATATGAAGATTTAGGTTAAGCATGAAATTGGCAGACTTGCAGATAATCCAAAGATTATCAAAAATTAATATATTTTCTAGAAGACTGAATTAGAACTCCCTTCAAAATAAAAAGGAAATACACTGCTAGTGTCAGCTTGCAGGTCAGTATGTTAACTCATAACAGAATTGAGAAATTTCTCTGTAGGCCAGTATTTCCTACCCTTAAACACAACAACTGTCCTCACTCATCAAAGAAATGAGCACAAACTGGCTTTTTAAGTCTGAAACCTTGGACAGCAGCACAAAAGCCTGTCAGCACGTAGGTGCTTTAGAAAGGTGCTGTGTTCAATGGTGTAACTGCATGTCTCTCCTGCCACTTACATCACTTTTTCCCTGTATGAAGAAGCTCTTGGTTCATATTTACTTTTAGATAATGTGCATCTTAGATGCCATCTTGATGACTAAATTAAGGATAAAATAATGCAAGACTGCTTTCATATCGTTCTAAAATATATTCTGTTTTGCCCATATTGTCACTTTTGTTGTCTTATCCAAATCACAGTCTTCTAAATGGTGGGTTGTCATTTTTTTCCTGGCAGTTATTTTATCTGGAAAAATACCTACCATTCTTCCAGTACAACCACTGACTAAATTTTCTTTTTAGTTTTCCTAAAGGCATATGCTGCTGATTTTTCATTCTTCGCATTGCTTCTGTACCTTTCCCAAATCTTCTTTGAAAAGAATTTAAAATATGACCTGAATTTGCAAGTTTAATCCTAGTCCAATGACGTTTCGGTTTTGTCTTTTGTTCTGCTTAGGGATGGCCTATAACTTTCTTCTGCTGGTTATTTATTTTACAAATTCTTTCTTATACAAGTTCTTACAAGCATGTTGGAGATAGCTGCTGGACTAGAGGAGAGGGAGCCAAATTCACTCCTTTGCCAAAGGGAAGGCTGAAGTGCAGAACGAATAGCTGTGGACTCTGATGAGCTTCCTTCCTGAGCCAGCACATACTGAGAATAGTTCAAGGAGGCCTTCAGGATGTGGGTCTGAGAAAAAATGTGAGAGATTAGAGGACTTAGGAGGGGAACTGGATCTTTGAGGGGACTTAGAGTGATGATGGGCAAGAGAAGAAGCGAAGTTGCTCCAGAGACTGGAGCTCACAGCTCATCAACTCACAAAGCTTCGCTGATACAGAGCAGCTTAACTTCTTCCCACTTTGCACCTTCTTGTTACTAAAAGATAATCATAGCCAAGTGCTTGGAGGTGTTTCCCCAAAGTGCTTCAGTTGTTCTGTCAAAAGGGCATCATCAATCTGTGACAATGCCAATAAAGCAGAGACTTCCAGCTCCGTGTGTAGGCATGATATGATAAAGCCTTATTGCCAGGAATATCTTCTTCCAGAATGGGGATAATTTTTTTTTTCTCCCACAGTATAACTCCCACCACTCCTCCTCTGCTTCTTGCAACAGCACCAGTATACATGGTGCTTTACAGATTAAAATAATACACTGTTAATTTGTTGGTGACTAGACAGGTCATTATCTCCGACTTCATTGTCATAATTTCTGGGGGCAAAATAATGGATTGATATTAAAGCAGGAAAATACTGAAGAAAGTATGGGTATAACAAATGAACTTTTAAAATAATATTATTTATCTTCTGTACTTGCTGCTGTGAAAAAGCATGTTACAGAAAGCTTATATTTACAGAAACTGTTTTTGCACTCTTTTACATATTTCAGATGCCTTTTTAGAGGATGCAATTAATTGCATTTGCATAAGCAGTTTGAACATGATGATATAGTGAAAGCCTAATGAATTTTTGAGGTGAAATTTTGAGGGAAAGCTTGGAAGGTCACCTGTTTTTCCCTGTTGTAAAAGTCAGTATGCAGTACATAGTGCTTAAGGTAGGGCTGCTTACTATTTCAGTGAAATGTTTATTAAATTAATCAAATGCAGGATAAAACATGGAGGCTGAGTGAGAAGACTATAAAATCAGGTCTATATATGTATCTATTAATTATTTCTTTATGTGGAAGAATTGTTTGTTTTTATCTCACCAAGCAGCATGTTTTATCATAATAATATAGCATTATATTTGCAAATATGAATGCATTCAGTTCTGGACAGTGCATTCTTTATCTGTAATTAGAAGAGAATTTAAACTGTTTCATCCAGTGTCTTGTTGAAATACCAGGCTGTAACAGCAAGTTTTTGTGTTGGATCACGGCAATAGAGGAACGAAAAGGTCATAATATATATACATAAAATATAAAGAGCTGAATAGGACTTTTTAAGCAAATATGTGGTGTTTGTAATGATTGATTGCTCTATAAAACTGATCTGTTTAAAAAACCAAATTTTTTAATACCAACATTAGTATCTGTAGAAATGAAATCGAGGATATTATTTATATATTTTATTGTGCAAGAAAAAAAGTTTTAAAAAATTACTGGCAGTGCCAAATACTGGAAAGGTAGGAAAAGCCAAAATGTCATTTTCATTTGCAGTCTTGGAACTCTGGCAAAAGCATGACATTAGTCTCTAACTGTGACAACCTGCCTTGTTCATATCTCAAAGGGGTAATGCTGCTTGAATGACTGATTCATTCTCATTAAGGCCTGTTGTAAACATTGTATGCTATGTGTATTCAAAGCCACTCTGACATCTCATTCCTATAGATATATTGGTGTGTAAATGTGTCTGTGTAAACAAACGTGAGAGTTACTGGGCCAGATCTACAAGAAGGGAAATAAGACATTTAGAATGTAGAGTTAAGATGAAGACAGCATTCAAAATAACTTTTATAGTCAGTCATTGATAAAGCTCAAATTGCCAAAAGAATTTGTAGTTTATATAAAGAGAATCCCAGTATAGTCAGTTGGGGATTAATTCAGAAGTCATTGCAAAGGTCATGTTAATCAATGATAGAAGTACTTCAAAGAACATCCAAGTAAAATGTTTGAAGAATCACTACCGCCATGCCTTTTTGTTATTTTGAACCGTGTCGTAGCTGTAGCTTTCCGGTAGGTGAGCCAGCCTGCAGCCGTTGTGGCGTGGCTCTGGAATGGGTGTCTGAGGAGCCAGCTCGCTTCCGAGCGCTTCCTGCTCCGGCCGTGCTGTCCCGGCCCGCGGCCCGCCTTGCTGCTCGGCCTGGCTGAGGGATGGAGCTGGAAGCACATTTCCTGTGACTGCACATCCTGGGATGGCACGAGGAAGTTGCAGGCGATAATGCCCAGAAAGGAAAGGAGTGAGGGATGTTCATGTTCCTCTTGCCCATAGCAGCTGCTGTGGTTGAGCCTCTCTATGCTTGTTCTTTGGACATGCAAAACTGATTTTGTTTTGTCTTGGTTTTTCTTCAGTATAGGTAACTTGTATTAAACATTTACTTTGGTTTGGATTTGATAATACAAACAATGTAGCAAGGGTTACACCATACGCTCTTTGATGGCTAGTATTTGTTTTGCATCCAAGTGCAAAGAGGATGAATGGGAAGAGTTCCAGACACAACAGAAAGCACGTGTACTAATGTGAATGTTCTTATTAGTTTATCATAACAGTTTTGGTATTTGTCCTTTTTCTTTGCAGCAATATGAACATATAAAATTGTCTTTCCATAATGAAACTTTATTTAAAATGAAGGTTACAGGTGCATATGTGATTGTTCTCCATCAATAACTATAAGATTGTCAAATAGTTCTTCACTCATGAGATGCCCCAGGTTGGTACCCACACCTTTAATCTGTCGTGGGATAATAAAATAATGCATTAAATCAATATATCCACTGTAGCTGCATTATATACACAGAGTACACATTATTTACTGGAAGCTAAAATACCACAGAGCCCTCTGTTCAGGGAGAAACCATGTGTACATTCTGTTGTAGGCTTGGCATTCCTCCAGCCTGGGTTCATTCTTGGGCCTATATAGTACCTCTTGCCTTGCTTGACGTGTGTCCATATGTATCCAACACAGAACTTGAAATAAACATCAGAATTCTGAAGTAATAAGTCTTAAAATAGCAACTGTTCTGTGTCTAAGGATGAATAATTAACGTTTCTAAGCAAACCCTAAAGTATCTAAACTATGTTTTAAAGTACATTTTAAAATAAGGGGTTTTTAACAAGTTTTCATGTTTAATATAAAGTTCTGCACAGTCTTTCATATCTATAATGTGTACTGGAAGAATTTTCTTTGGCAAAATTGTTTACTGATTTGGGTTTATCATATGCCTGGTTGATCAGGTAGATGCTGAAATATATCCAGCCTGTTAGCTGTGACTAATACAGGTCCTGTGACATTTCTTCTTCAGTGAGACCCTCATACCAGCTTTTCCAATAGTGCCCATTCCATCTTGTTCTATCACAGTATCGATTTTTTTCTTTTTTGAATACTACAGATTGACTTGCCTATGCAGACAGCCAGCTTTTTATGTTTGATAAAATTTTCCTTTGGGTATTTTAGGTAACATAAGTTACAGATACTGCCTGCAATTCTGAAATAACACACTTGAAGCCGATGATTTTAAATTGATTGCTGAAATGTCCCATAATGTGTCTCACATGTAGTTCAGCCAAGTTTCTCAGTAATCGTCCTTTCCCATTTACGGATTATGGGATTTCAGAGTCTGGATGCTTGAAAAGAGAGAACAGATGTCAGGCAATTTCTAATTTTAATGAGAAGGAGGTTTGGAAAAAACCCAAACAAACCGCAGACATGAAACACAGAGGAAAATAAGGCATTCAGAAATTAAAAAAAAAATGGAAAACAACAATTTCTACTTTTCTTTGCTTTACTTAGTTCAATCAGAAAAACCATCAATTAAGTCCTTGCAGCAATACCTCTCCAGGGATTTTGGCCTGGCTTGATGTCATTCCTCAATGCTTACACCAGCTTCTTTTCCACCTCATCCAATAAAAAAACCTGTGTTCAGTTCCTCCAAATGTTCAACAGCCAAACTGCCCAGCAGAAATTTTTGTTCTGTGGTTTTACACTTTTGGCCAATGAAACAATGCAGAGAATTGATGGAACTGCCTGAATCTTGCACAGGGCCTGCACTCATCCTTGCATGGCACTATGGGTACTGCTGACGGGACTTCATGTTTACAGCTGGTGGTCCTTGAATCCATTGTTTAAGGACAGCTATAAAATGCTTTTCAGCTCCTTCCCTCCACTCATCTCCCCTCCTCTTTCCAATTAACAAGATGATTTAATAGTTGAGATTCATGTATGGCGGTCACTGCTTTTGCCAGAGGAAAGATTTCATCATGTGAACGGCTTGTGTGGTTTCTGGACAGCATGCACTGACATATCTTGTGCTCGTAGCACAAGGTTTCAAATAATACTATTGGTATTTATTGGTATTCTTGGAAGCAAAGAAAATACTTACAATCTAGTTATTGCCATCTTAAGCAATTATTTGGAAAATAAAAGGATAGGAGTTACCAGTTTTCCCATTTCTGCCTTGTGATTTTCTCTTCAGCTGGTTTCTCTGTTTTATTTAATTTATCACCATGCTCTTTTACTCAGCTTGCCTTCATTGGGGAGAAAAGGAGGAGGGGTATTTTGCCTAGGAAAATGGTTGTTTACTACAATGTGAATAGGTTACTGCTGCAGCTGACTTCACTGTTTCAAGACTTACTAATTATGCAATGCCTCCTGGAATAATAACATTATAAACCAAAAATGCTTGAGGAATGAGAACACGATCGTGTGGTTTATTGTTTTAATCTTTAAAAATACTTATGAACTGGCAGTTATTTCACTATCAAAGAGAGCTGGAGGAAGGAGACTTTCCAATTCGTCTTCATGCCCTGAAAAGTGCCGGTTCACAAACAGATACTTGTGAAGGATGATAATGGGCACTGTTTTACCTGGCTTGCCAGTTAACGAAGAAGTAGCCTCTAGTTCACAGTGGTCTCCTGTTCTATCTTAATTCTTTGGGTAAAACATTTTACTATTTTCTGTGCATAGGCTGCAAGCTAATTACCTATTTCGTTTTTCAAAAGAAAGTTTACTTGAAGAAATTGTGCCTCCTGAAGATGGTATCATATCAGTAACTACTTATCATGCCCTTACTGAAGTAGCTTTCAGGAAAAGCTTTAGCTACTATGTCATTGACCTTCCCATTCTTGTGAAACGCCGATAGGAAGACAATCCACTGCCTTATTAGTACGCTGCTTGAATTCCAGATTTAAGTAGAGTGATAGTTGGCAACTGCAGTCCTTCTTGTAGGTATCCTGTCCTCAGCACAACCCTTTCCTGGGTACCAGTCTGCTCCTGTTGGTCTGCAGCAGTTCCTGACGCAGACAGAGCCTGGGTATGACCCTGTGCTTAGCAGAAGCTTATGGTGATGGAGACTACTGACAGATGTCCTGCAAAAATCTGCAGCACTAGATGAAGTGGACATCCTCGGGTCTAAATAATCTATTAAAAAGGATTATTGGTACAGCACAATCTCTATGAGGGCACGCAGATTGGTCTTTCTTAAGAATAAAGTATATTCCTCAGTACAGTTGATTTGAACAATGAAAAAACAGATCTAAAGTTTACAGTAAAATGATTGTTTTATGCCTGTTGTGTGCATATATAAGAGTCTTTCTCTGAAGAACCCATACTTTACTTCAGAAGTTCAAGATCTGTCCTGATGTTTGGTATTTAGTCTAGATTAACCAAACAAGTGGAAACACTTTTGAATATGTTTATTGAAACAATCATAAAGCACCTTTCCCACTTCTGCTATAACATCACTGTGGGCCATATCCATGTTTAGCAGCCACTGTTGTGGCTGGCCTGTCCTAATCCTTTAATAAGTAGATGAAAAAATGTTGGTCAGCTGTCTGATTTAGTAATGCTATTAGTCAGCAGCTTGTCACTTGTAAGATTTTACTACATTAACAGCCATAGAGAAACAGGTTTCTTGTGATCAGTGTCATTTTGTGCGTCTGTTTAATTATTTAACACTGCTGATAGAGTTCATTTAAAGTAGGAGAGTAGGAAATTTCTTTTGACCTTGGCTGTTATTTTAGCAGAAAATTTTTGTCCATGTCAATTCCCCTCTCATGTCTTACTGTGCTGTGTTATGGTCTATAAATGTGGTATGCCTAAAAACCTTTGAAGAAAAGGTAAAATAATTCCTATTCTTAATGTAATTGTCATTACAGTAATGAGTGTGATGACCTTATTTCTCTGCCCTGTTAATAAAGAAACAGCAAGGAAATTATCAGGAGCCTGTTCATATGCAAATGCAGGAAGATTTCATATTATGTTTTCATATGAAAATTGAAACTAGTTTTCCTCTTTTTGAAGGTAGCATGTTGAAATGACCATACGTGTTTTGATTTCTTAAGCCAATATTTTGCTAGATCGACAAAGAAAGCTAAGCCTAAGAAAGATTCTCATGTTTTTTTCCTAAAAATAGAATTTTTTTGTGCATCAGCAGTTTAACAAAAAACACAGAAGCCTTTTGTAGGTTCTTCAGCAGCAGTTTTGTAAAAATACAGTGATATTTGACATGTGACAGAATGAAGTTGTCCCTAGGTCTTGGATGCTTACATGTCAGAGGCATTAGCTTATACTACATTTTTTTGCTGTATCTAAGGTGCTGAATGATACACATTTCCTCCATACATTATAAAAATACTAATTTGGACCAAGAAGGATGGTAACTCTGAAAAACAAAGATGGTTTCTGCAACACCCCAAATATCTTGTTTATAATTAAAAGTTATTCTTAAAATGCCTTCCTGGAGAATTTAAGTCTGTATTTCAAGTTTTGTATTTTGGCAAGTGTCTCACACAAATTCCAGCTGGGAGGCACATTTCCTGAGGAAACTGAGTAGAATGTAGGAGTTAAAAACATACCCTGGAAGGCCAGTCCCAGAATTGTGTGGAATTCAGTTGGAGATTTCCATTAATAATTTGGCCCTACTTTGATCCTCTTTTGGTTTGAGAAATGAGGGAAAGAACCACAGATAACTTCATCTTCTCTCCTGTAGAAAAACATTGTTCTGTGTTGATACAAAAATAATGATATTGAGAGTTCAGTTTTTGAAACAGATTAATTGAACAAACCAGTATATTGTACTATTCATCACTGCAATTAAAGCATCATTAGTACTATATGCAGAAAAGCTCATTTTACAATTCAGTTAATCAGAAACCAAGGCCGCTGGCAGTAGATGTGTTAAATGTTGAGAATTATGAGAAATACCATGCTCTGTACTACTTTAGGTGATTTTTTAGTAAATTATTCTTGTAATATCAAGTTAGTTGCATGCTTTATATCAGATGGGTATTTTACATTCATTCAAGTCTTTAAACCTTCTAAGGATTGTGAGATAAAGAATGAGAGTAACTAACTAGTTTGATCCCCCAAAAAAATGCAAAATTGAAGTGCAGGTGAGTCAGAAAGCCTGTGATATCAGTTACCTGAGCTAAAAAATCTGCCATTCAAAACTGGCTGTCAGTATTTAATTGTCAAACAGATGAACTAGAAGTCTGGGTTGTAAAGTTTCAGAAGCAGTCTGCTCTGATCCCACACTGAGCTGACGCTCAGGGAGGCTTTGTTAGTGGGACTTGTAGCATGCTGAGGCACAGTGCCAGGCTTCATGCTCTGGAAAAGACATCCCTCTGTTTCCTTTTCCAGTCTTATCTCCATGAATTCATACCTCAGCCCTACACATATATTTTATTTTGGGATCTCTGCCTATTTTTCTCTTTGGCAAACTTCTCCCTTACGGACTTCCATCGGATCACCCAGCCCTGAACTCCTCACCCCAAAATCTGTGTAAATCCAGCTTGTCTTGCCACTGCTCCTGCTCGTCCATGAGGAAGTGGTAGTTCTCCAGCACTCCTAAAGCTGAGTTCCTTCAGCAGATGTTCTAAGACAAATATGCTTTGATACTTCCTGGTGATAACTGCCTCTGCAGGTGTTAGCTGAGCTGCCAGAGAAGTTAAACCAGTGGTTTTAATGTCATTCCTATGCAGGTATGAGTGAGTCAGGAAGAGAGAGCTACTCATTTTTGATATATGGATAAGACAAAGCCTTGTTTTTCTTTTTCCCACTCCTGTGTTCTTCAAAGAGTGGTGGAGCTTGCTGTGAAAATAAGAAATTCGGATGATATTTAATACAATTACTCTTTGTTCTTGGTTTGAATGACCAGCATAAGAGCAGGGAGACAATGCATATAAGTAATTTTTGTAAGAGATTTTTGAGTTCTTTTATCTGGACAGGATTTGACAGTATGTTCTAGGAAAATCCTGAATTATCTGCAAAAACAAAGTCCTCTGGGAAATTCGAGGCTCTAGCTAATTACTTGTTGAAATGTGTATAACTATCTTACCAGTTATCCTGTGTTACTTTCTTGGTTTAGTTTAAACTGTCTAACTACCAGTATTTATCTTTGAAACATGGAGTACTTAGCATAAAGACACTGATGTGCCTTTGTGGTTTTTACCATTTGACACTTGATTCTCCCAGCAAGTAAGATACAGGCAACTTGCAATTGTAAGTATATTTTAAAAATTCAAAGTAGGTTGTGTGAAACTATAAGTCGAAATTCAAATAACATGATGAACACCATTTGCTGGTTCTTGATTCCAGTGTGTGTTGTGAAGTATTTTGTTTCACTATGTCCTGGAGTAGGTCAAGGTGTCACTTGGTTATGTCATCCAGAAATAATCTGGGAATCTCTGTTTGGTATTTAGTTAGGATAACTAACTAAAATTCCTAACTAAAGTTAGTTCCCTAACAAGCATAATGAGGAAACCTTAGGTCGAACTTACAAGTGCTATCAAAGTGGTTAACACTGCCAATATCTGTACCTGAGAAATCCTTTTTATAGAAGTGAATTACGTTTCCTGTGTCAGATGTGTATAGTCAGCCCAACAATGATTTCTTAATACATGTATTCATATAATAGATTACTAAATTTAAAAATTTAACCAAATAGCGAAGGTTATAAAAATACTGAAAGCAAAAACCATTCTACCTGCGTTGCAGAATCTGTCTCGAGGTGCTTAGCGTGACTCAGTAATGCTTGTTCTTGCTGAGTAAGCATCTTATCAGAGTCAAGCCCTTGTTCTTCATGACAGTGCAGCAAGGAGGTAATTCAGCATGATCATTCCCTTGCAGGACAAGACTAACTAGACAGCTGGGGTTATTTTAGGATTGTGCTAAGCAGAAGTATTGTGTGAGGCTAGAGAAGAATTGCATCCAAAAATCATCAAACAGAGCAGAACTGAGTACTTCAGACTGCTCCGTTTTGTTGACTGAAATATTTTAGAACTTGTTTCCTTTGTAGTATCAAAATTGTCTTCATTTTGCTGTAAAAATGATGGTGAAATGAATCAACAGCTTTGGAATCTGTCATAGAGTTATCACCTATTGGCTCTGCTCATTAATTTCTTCCTCACCTCCTGCAGTATTCAAACCTTGGCCTATACTTTCCCTGAGCTGGAATTCTGCAGTTTTCCACTTTTAGTTGTGTCTTGGAGTTTAGATGATATCTCATTATGCTAGCAGATTCATTTGAGACTTGGATTATCTGGGGGAGGGTCTCTGGGAAAGGGGCCTGGAGGCATAAGCTAGCCAGCCTTCTCAAACTGTTGTTCACAGAATCTGTAGGGAAGCCAGGTGCACAGATGTGGCTTAGCGTGGTACGGAAGGAGATCCTCACAGTGCTCTTGGCACACCCTTTCTGTATGTTTAAGCCCATACTCACCTGCTATTACTCTTTTTCGTTTACCATGGGTATGAGCAACTCTTGTTTTACCTGTCTGTTTTCTTAAACTGTGTGTCCTATACTGATTATTCCATATATATTCTTGATAATCAGTGTAATTTTCATCAAGCCCTTGGAATTACTGTGTTTTTACTGGAGTGTAAAAAGTACCTGGATCCAAACCTCTGTCTCCAGAAGGCAGAAGCAGTTGGTTACATGCTAACTACTGATGCAAGGGAAATATAAAAATTGTCCCAGCTAAATGTAGAGAGCTGATCTCTTCTGTTCTTTGCTCAAGTGTCTGACCCAGGTGAGGCAAAATCTTTAGTGAATTTAGCTAGAAATAGATGTATTTGTTGTGCAGTATGTACTTCTGTTTACAAAAACCAGTCTGTCAAAGATCAAATCGCTTCTCCAAAGCATAGTGAGTCTAGGGGACTTTTATTGAAAGCAAAATCTCCAGGAAAGAGTGAATTAATTATTTATTTTTATTTAGCATGAGGGTAACAATTATATCCTCTGTTTTCTTTCTTTCCCTTTCTTCAATTACCGTAGTGGAAAATGAGTTTGTCTATGTTTTTCCTAAAGTGGGAGTTAAAAAGAGAACTCCTGACCTGAATATCATTTAATGGAATATAAGAAATATCCTTAGTAGTAGGTAACAATGTAGGAGCTGTCTGTAATTTGTGGTATTTATCCATAAGTATCTGTGTGTACAGTATCATATGCACCTTTTCCTTAGTACACTTTTTAATGAAGTTGTTTTCAGTTCTTCAAGGGAGGTGAAGAAAGCTCTGTAATCAAATGTTAGGCAGACAGGAAAGCATTAGCAGCCATGCTCAGAATAATTTTTCTTCTGCAGTTCTGTAAGCTTCTTATTGAACTATTCAGCAGTAGAACGAAAAGCTGTGGAACCTACATTACAGAGCAGAAACTAACCAGTAATTACATGAGATTGTTAAGATTAGTAAGTTAAAACTCTTGTGTTCTGTGCAGGCTGTAGCTGGGAAAGACAAAACCACATTTGTGTCTTAGAAAATAAAACACCTCTAAGAATCCAGCATTTTGTATTTTTTAATATATTGTTGTGTTCTATTTAAGACTTTATTACTTTGCACCATTGTAGTGAAGCAATCAAAGGAAAAAAAGGGTCTTTGAATTGGCTTAAACCAAATCTCTGCATAGCACTTATGGGAAAAGTGTATTATTTCCTGTGTTGTTCACTGCTGTTATGTTGATCTCGACTTTTTTCAAAGATATTTCTCTAATGGTTTTGTATCATTTTATGTTACCATTTGGGGTTTTTTTAAATTATTTCTCTAAATTTATTTTTCTTTTTTGGGATTGTACATCTTTATTTATGCCTTGCTGCCATTCTGGATGTGGGAGGTATGTGACAGCATGAAATCCTGCCTGGGTGTTCTAGGCCATATATCAGAATGCTGCCACCTCAGAGGAATTACCAACATTACTGTCTTCATCCCAGTCGTCAGCCAGCTCCTGGGCACGTCCGTCAGGCACCGTGTTCCAGGCTTGTCTGGAGAAAGAAGACATTGCTGAGCGGCTGCTCCCGATTTCTGCCCAGCTCAGAGTGGGTTCTGTTTCTCCCTCACATGTGAAATGTTGCTTCCTTGCATAATTCACTCATAACTGCGGATCTGACTAGTAAAAGTGAGCTCTCCCTCTTGATTTTTTTAGCTCTACCTAAAATATGCTGTTCAGTGAGAGAGACAAAAAGAAAAAAAATCAGAACTTTATTACTATCAAAAGAATTTCTTAAAACTTGGGATTTTTTAGAGAATTTCAGCAGTTATGCTGACAAAGCCTGTATTTGGAAGAGTAGGACACTATTTTTATAGTGCGGTCTTTAATTTGTTCTTTCTTATTGAGCATAGTGAATGAAGAGATGTAAAAGAAGGCAGCTTGTGTGCTCTTTCCAGAAAGAGTGGAAGAAAACCAGCAGAGCTGTATGTGGAATTAAACAGTTTTCTCATTCTTTTTGTAACTCTTAAAAAAAAAAACCCAGCAAACAAACCAAACTAAACAAACAAGTATTTTAGATATAAGCTATCCTATACGTTTATTTGGTTGCTTGCAATTTTCTAGGTGAATAAATCCATATATGTTACTATTTTAAATATTTTCATTAGTAAAGAAACTATTTATAAAATCAAAAGTTTGATTTTTGCTAGCTAAAAAAAGTGGCAATTCCTTTTTTGTTTCTCAGGATAATACTCCTTCTTTTTATTACTTACTGTTTTTTAAAAGTCTTCTGAGTGTCCTGCCTGGATTATAAAGAAAATAACTCAGAGTAACTTTTGAGACTGAAGATGTATGTAATTTTACAAGATTGCTTGTGTAAAATAAAGACTGTGACTTGGATCTAGCCAGTGTCAGTAAAAGTTTATTACACTTAGTTTTGATCATACAAATTATTATCTAAGGTCATTCTTCCCTCTGTTTGTTTAAGTAGTTTGCACTTCATTAATGATTTGCTAGAAGCATTGAAAATAAGACTCAGTTAACTAATTGTAAATGATTTACTTTTCCTAATGTATTTTTAATGCATTGAGCATATTGGCAGTTCTAGCAACTCTTCAGTGGCTTTCTTTCTCCACTGGCAATCCACTTCATAGATGTTTTCCAGAGGAGCTGATGTTCCAGCATAGGAGATGAAGGCTACTAAATTCCCTCTGGGGAGTTCCAGTGGTTGCTTTTCTTGCAGGCCGCTCTCGGAGCACAGGTGTGGTAGCCAGGGGACTACTCATGGATCCACAGCTGGGGAAGAAGGTGCTGCTTTCACACCTCTGCGAGCTTCCTTGGTTGTCAGACCTCACATGGAAGGCAGTGTCCTCCCTGCAGGCAGGGAATGAAGGGTGGAAACAATCCCCCTGTGCAGCAGGCAGTGTGAACAGTTCTGGGTTAGCCTGGATGACTCCTAGCACACGCCCAGCAGTAGCGTTCTCTATGAGACCACTCTTAGGTCTGGCTGGAAAACACATTTTTTGTGTACTACCTCTTCTTAAAAAGAAAATCCAGCATTTTCTTTCTGTTTTAATGTCTCCTTTTTATTGCTAGGGGGAGGTTCTGGAGATAGCACGAGGTTTTAACCCAGGTGCCATTCAGACTAGGCAAGATGTAGCAAGGAAAGGTTATTAGAGCAATGATCCCGGATGTCAGAGATGATCCACATCTTCCCTTCTTTCCTGGGTGTTACACGTGCTAAACTACCTTTCTGCAATCTGCACTGGGAACTCCTACCAGAACTGCATGGATTTGTATGGCTGACCCAGGCTCTGCAACCCCTCACAAGGATTTGGGGGACTGTACTGGTAGTTCGTGTGATACTTGATTTGCACCTCCGTCTGCGCTGCACTGCTGGGCTAGCAGAGGCGTGGCAGGCCGGCAGAGCACTGCTGCACCGCACACTGGAGTGCGGGCTCCTCGGGAGGCTGGACACAGGCAATGCGCTTCCCCTTCTTAAATACTTAGAGTGGCAAGATTCGGCCGCCCAGCACTTTCCTCCATTCACCTAGGAGCTTGTACCAGTATTTGTCCATAAAGGTCTGTAAATGAGCTCCTAAGGTATATGCCGGTGGTGGAGGAGTTTGTTCACGCTGAGCCCATCAGTGGTGGCAGCAGTGAGGAGGTGCCGATTCCTTGCCCCGCTGCACTGCTGCTGCTGGGAGCAGAGCTGGAGTCTGTGGCGGACAGGCCATACCCAGGGTCCAAGCTTGTCCCAGGAAGGTTGGCTGTCAGCTTCAGTTTTGTGAATGTCTGTTAAGTGTAGTTTGCCTTTTTTTGTGAAACAAAGCAACTTAACTGCATTAAAAAAATGGATACGTGCTGCTGCCTACTTCCAAGGTCAGCATCATCACTTTCAGTGATGATACAAACACTAAGAGCAGCACATAATCTGGATCTGTTCTTTTTCCTGCTGGGAATTCTGGAATAAGTGATGTGCATGAACTTCCTTAAGTGTGATGATTAGATAGCATGTTGCTGTGTGACTCATGTTGTTCATTGCTGTTACCATGGCTGTTACAGCTACCTTGTGAGATGTTTATATGAATATTTTTTATAGTATTGAAGGGATGGTATTAACAAGTGTCGGGGATCTTTGTTTGCGTTGTGAGCTCTGTTTAAAGGCAGTGTTTTAAAAATACTATGTTTGGAAATTGTTCTGATCCAAGGGAAATCTTGCTTTATACTTAGTGGTTTCTGTTTTTCTTGTCATGAAGCAGAAGGAAATGTGTTTAGCTGTAGGCACTGCCTCTAAAAACCACCATCATTTTGTTACTCAGTCACAAGAATCTAATGTAAATCCTGGTTGTCATCCTCTTTTTTTTTTGTTATCTTGTTGGGTTTTGAAGGGAGAGGTTGCTGTTTGTTTATTTTGAACTATTACAAGCTGTGAAATAGCCATGGTCTTTCAATATATAAGGCCAGAAGAAATGTACCTCCCCTTTTAACAGAAGGTATATTATTTTAAACTTAGTTGCTTATCTATAGCTGTGGTACTTACATTACATCTGCATAACATAACTAGTTTACTAGAAGAAAAATAAATGTTTTTCTACCATTTTGTTGGATTTTTACCAAAGATTAGTATAATCATGTCTTCTTCCTGGATTAGGACTTTAAATATAGATGAACTTTCACATATTAATGCAGCATTTTCATGATGATGACGGTTGTTTAGCAGGCAGTTTCAGCTTTTATTTCCAGTACAAATAGCATTTATCAGATGGAGGTTTGGTTTTGCTATGACGACAAATTTGAAAAATCTCTTCAGCTCTGTTAAAAGTGATGTGATGTTTGAATCATTAAACTTGCTTATTCTGTTCACTTTCAGTTCTTTAAATTTTGTGTTAATTTTTTTATAGAATTATTTTAATTTGCAATTTCATCTGTCTTCTCAAGTCTGTTATGTTTGTTTTCATTTGTTTTTCATTTAAAACTGACAACCAGACAGAAAACTTGTAGCATTTACAGTTTTGGTCTTTTCATGCATGTGGCTATGTTCAGAAACAATACATAAGAAAGATCAGTTGATTTGCAAACTAATCAGGTGTTGGTGCTTCTCATTGTAGAGTGCTCACTTGGCCATGATCGACACCCTCATGATGGCTTATACTGTGGAGATGGTCAGCGTTGAGAAAGTCATCGCATGCACTCAGCAGTATTCAACCTTCTTCCAAGCTACAGAAGTACCCTATGACATTGAGGATGCTGTCATGTACTGGATAAACAAGGTATGAGTGCTGGAAGAGCAAGCTGGGATTTTCTTTGTTGTCTATATGATTTGATTAGAGATGAGAGGCTAGGATGTGTATTTATGTATGTAGGTATATCAGGACTATTCTGATACAGACTGCTCCTTCATCTGCTGTTTATGGAATATAAAAGGAAAAGTTTGCAGAAATAAGTTAAACGTGTGAACCAAATAAATGGGAAGTCTAAATTAATACTGTAATATACACTACGCATGACATTTTAGGTGTCACTGTCATGGTGAGAAGCCACGGTGCCCACTCAAGGATCTCTTTTTGGCTCTTTCTGAGTTGTTATCTCATTGTGTACTTTGTCATGATTTAAACCCAAAGGTATTCTGTTTGTTTGAACACATCTTGCTTGAAGTGATCTACCTTCACTGCATAATCAAATCAGGTAACCAGGCTACCCTGTTAATCAAATGTGACTGAGCATAATAAAGGACAGGTTAGTTTGTACAATGTAAAGCTAACAAGCAGTGACCTTAGACTGCATCTGAGAATGACATTTGCTGGTTTTGCTTCAGGGCTATAGTCTGAAATGTTTGGTTTATCTCTTTAGTTAATTCTGTGTTTGTGATTTGTAGACCTTTTGAAGAACTTTTAATTTCTATGACATGTTTCTTAGAACAGACAACTGAATGAACCGTTTTGTCTCTAGGTAAATGAACATTTGAAGGACATCATGGAACAGGAACAAAAACTAAAAGAGCATCACAGTGCAGAATCTGCAGGAGGTCAAAAGGTAGGTGAGGGAGTTAAAATAGTTTAAACAAGAATAAGCATTTATCTGTAAACAGACATTACAGACACTGAGCTTTTAACTGCTTGTTAAAGAAAGCAAACTTGTAGTATTCATTTTGTTAATAGTTTTATCACTTTCATAAAAATACACATTTAAAAATAAATCTAACAGAGTTGCACTTTTTGTAGCCAGTTGTCCTTTCTGACAAATAAATCTTTGATAGCAGGGGAACATCTGTTACATTAGTGCGAAGGAATTTAAGAATAATGAATACATTTGAGTGAATTAAAACTCCTGGCAGATCGGATATGAAAAAGACCAGAACTTTTTTTCATGTTTTTTAATAGTTTTTTCCTTGTGTATTGCATGAATCTCAGAAGAGAGATCTGTATGTGATATCATGGGAAGGATTGCTCTGGCTATGATCCAAAATACTGGTTGATTACAGGTTTATTATATGTACAATAAAAACAGATGATGTTTGATTCCCTTTCCTAACAGGATTTTTTTTCTTTTGTTTGCAGAGCTCAGTTAATTAAGTAGTGTTATATACCCATCAAAATACATAGGGATAGCAGACAGTTCCAGAGTATGTCACTTGCTTCAGAAAGATTCTTTACCCTGTTGTGATATAATTATTATTGAAGGATCGGTAATCAGTCTGAACACCTTTTGGCATTATCCCTGCACCTGAATGCAGAACAGATTTCCAAGCTGCTGTGAGGCTGTAATCCTCCTTCCCATCCTGGCCTGGTCTCACGTGAGCCGCTCCCTCCTTTTCAGTGCCACTCTGAAGGAGTGGCGGGTTACCAGCCTGGATTAGAAGTTCAGCTTCAAAAAACATGAATGCAGGGAATATCTTTGCATTTGTAGGGGTTTTTAAATATGAGGAATGCCAGTGAAGGCTGAACTGGATGTGACTCAGCAAAAGAAAATGGTAGTTCTTACAATAATAGTGTGACCCTAGTGCATATACCCTGCCATGGAAAATTGAAATTGTGTTCAACAGTGATAGTAGTGTAGAAATCTGGAGAATAAGATGTCCTTGACAAGTTCATTTCTCAAATTTAGATAAAACAAAGTAAACAGAGGCCAGGGAGATAACCTGTGTTCCTCTGTCTTCTAGTGGTTTTTTCTTTTCTTGAAAATAATAGTAGGAAGTTTTATGTGGTTTTTAGTTCACTTGGAAAGATGAGAACAATTTTGAAAATCAAAAGTGCATGAGAATCTTAATATGATAAACAAATATATATTGAAGTGAAGACTATTATCAGAGCAATTCCATAAAATTATCTGTTTTTGTAAAAATTCAGTAATATTTATTTTCACTTATAGTTTGCAATTTATATTTACTTATATTAGGAGTAAAAGGTTAAAACATTTAGTTTATAATTCATCTTCACTCTCAACATTTTTAAATCAGTTGTTGAAAGATTTATATAGTCTGTAACTGATCCCATAAATGGACCCAGTGGAATAACACATTTACCTGAAAATGATATTGTGGTGTTTTAAATGAATTGTCAAGCTGTGACAACACAAGAGCCCAGTTCTGTTGGCCAAGGTATAAATGCAT
Source organism: Callaeas wilsoni (assembly GCA_013398955.1). Lineage (NCBI taxonomy): Eukaryota > Metazoa > Chordata > Aves > Passeriformes > Callaeidae > Callaeas > Callaeas wilsoni. The sequence goes on along the minus strand of VWPU01007898.1, from coordinate 44,760 downwards.
TTGCAAAATAGCAAAATCATGCAACAGTTGCCATATCATGGAAAAAATGTATATTTTAAGGCCATCTCTTTTGTACCCTGAATTTTTGATACTATTATCCCAGGTACATGTTATGTTTTTTGCCTCACTAGTGATTCAGCTGCATAAATTACACTGTCATTAAGGTATTCTGTGCTTGGGGGGTTGTACTAGCATGAGGATTATTTAACTCCAGGTTTTCTTTGAGAAACACTGGTCTGTTCAACTGATGGTTAATTTACTCCTCTGATATCTCAGCTTTTCTTTTGGTCATGTGTCTCAGTATTTCCCAAGTTTCCACTTTCTTTTCCTGAAGGTAATGATTATTGCACGCATGCAAACATCTGAGGTTTAGAAACACATGAAACATCCTAACTCAACCCTATGTTTCTTACCTGAGGATTATACTGAATGCTGGCTTCACAAGGAAAACTAAGGCAGATGCATTGGATGGGCCCCTTGCATCGAATCAAGTTGGCCAGCATTTCTACCAGGAGTTTCTGTTAAATTATCATGTGGCTCCTGTGAAGCATCTCTTCGTGTTCATTCCCAGATGCCCAGGTGTTTTACACTGATTATCTGTCTCCATATTGCATCAGTCCATGTATTCCTCCTTTAAAAGCACAGAATCACTGATGGTATTGGCCTTACCTCTGCACCTCAGCAAAGCTGTGAAATAGCTGTAGCTAAATTCCTGTACCAGGCTTGGGTATTGTTGAAATATGTCTATAATTTTTCATTTCATGTTGTGCTTGGGTTTAGTCATTAGGAACAATAGGTATTCTTAGATTAAAAAAAGGTGAACGGGGGGAATCAAATTCTGCCTTTGTATTAACTAAAGCCCTACTACATGATTTTCCATTTTTTGGAAAAATTAAACTATGCTTCTATATATTTATTTAGCATTTTCTATGCTCATATTACAGTTGTAGCTTAATTCTCAGTATCGGAATTGTTTTATTTTCTTTCTTTGATGTTTTTAGATTCCTAACTGCTGCTTCATTTTTTTTATAAAACTTAGCATGAAAGGAGACTGGAATGATCCATTGTTCAGCTTTTCTGTCTTCCACCATCATTTTCAGCCTGGGGCTTTTTAATTTATGTTCTCCATGTTACCAAGGCATTTAGCAGTTCAAATGGTGAACTCCATTTGAAAATTTAAGAAGCTTTGCTATCTCCTTTTTCTAGACAAAGCCTTTGTTTATTTAAGTTTCAGAGTTTCCAAGGTATGGTCAGGTCTTGAACCTGAACTAAATTTAAATTCTGAATGCCCCTTCTGCTTGATCAGAGATGGCCAAGCAAACATGGGCAGAGTAGATAATTTTAGTCAATAAGGACAGCTTTTATTTAAGTTTGATTTCTGGCCAAGAAGCAGTAAAATTAGGTACCTAAAAGGTGAAACAAAGTTAACATGTAGATTTTTAAATAATTTCATCATTTCTTACAGTTACACAATTATAAATGAATCAGTTGTGAAAAATAGTTTCAGCGTCAAGCCTGCCAAACTCTGTTACTGTGTTGTTACAAAACTGTGGTGAATCTTTTTGCAATGAATAGTAAATTTCTACATTTCTAAGAGGTTTAAACATCAAATACCAGATTATTAGATAATACAAATGATAAGATATATCTATTTTCTATTTCTGGATAGATAAAACCAATAATAACAGCTTATGAGGTTGCTTTTGTTTTCTTTCCCTGTCTTCTGCTACTAGCTGTCTGTAGAAGATAAGAGAGGAAGGAGTGTGTATGATTTTTAGTTCCAGGTAGTCCTCTGTGGACCTGATCAGCTGGTGATTTGTGGTAACCTCATCTTTCTCTGGTAGAGTCTCTGCATCTCTTTTCAGAATTAGGATTTCAAGTTTTGTAGTAAATAGCTTTGGGTTTCAGCCTTCCACTGAATAATATGTAGTGAATGTACAGATGCACTGGTTAAACTACTGATTCTCAATGTAGCTGGAGCTTTCCCAAAAACGTGTTATTCTTCTGTCGGCTTCTGTGGTTTAGACTGAATCAGTTTTAACGGATTTAAGACAAATGCAAATCCTGAGGGAAACAAATGTAACTTCATTTACGTACCTGAATTCTTCAAATGTTTTTTAAGATCAGTTTAAACAGTGCATCTTCTTGTGTGAAGGTAAAACACTAACGCTGTAGTTCCACTTTCAGTTTAATGTTTTGTAAATCCACACTGCTAGCAAAAGCTAACCTGTCAAGAAGAACAGTTTGCAGCATAATCAGCTTCTTGATCCAATCAATGCACAGCTGCATGAACACAAGTGATGGTGCAAGGAAGATAGCAGAAACAAGCAGTTCATGAAAGGCATGACTATCATGTTTTGGCACCGTAAGATGAGTTTATACGGAAATAAATTTATCATAGCCGTGTTTAAAACTTTTTGTTAGGAGGGGGATAAAAAAATCATTGTATAAAACCATAGGTCCTCAACCTGAGGGACTGTTTTGTTCTTTCAGCTTTTTGTTTGTTTTGTGGGTTTTTATTTTGGTTTTGTTGTTGTTGTTTAAGCATTGGGAAGAAGTCAGCCAGGATTCTCTGCTTCGTTTGTTTCATAGTGACTGATTTTTATGAAGTTCCAGTGCAAAAAAGTTTATTCTTGCTGATCTAAAGTGGCAGTTCGGCAGCCACTGAATTCCCAGGTTGTCCAAGAGACTTCAGCTTTTCTTTATCTCTTTTCCTTTATGTGATCTTACAAAATGTATGCTTATAAATCTTATGGTATGTTTGAATTTCAATTTCAAAAGTCCTTCACCCCTTTGAAGCATATTCATAGTCATCTCAATCACAGTTTCAACCAAGTGGATAAAGGAAAATATATATTGGGTTACTAGTTTTGAGTTCTGGTACTGTTATACAGAGCTAGTATTTGCAATTGAAACGAATGTGTGCTTTTTTCCAAAGAGTACTTCTTCAGCCGAGCGTTAAATAGACATTGGTGGACTTTCTGAGTCCAGGTCTGAAATACACTGCACCTTGATAAATGCAGGAACAATGGTCCTGTCAGTGTTAAATAGAATAATAGGCAGCCTAGGTCTCATCTCAGCCAATTTAGCCAAAACCTTGCTTTATCATATGATTTAGAATTCCCGATTGCAGTTGAAAATTAAGATAATGTGTTTTCAAATTTACATGTTTTTCCATCTGCTGACTATATTTCAGTGAGATGAAGAGAAACTGAAACCTATGGAAAGTGCTTTATTTGGGTGTAACAGAAATGTCCAGAGCCACACACAGACATGCATCTTGTAATCATTTTCTTCTAAGTGCCTTTGGGATTCTCCACTGCAACAATCTAGTTAAATGGAGGAGAAGGATGTTGAGAATAGCTGTGTTGCTAATACACACCCATTAGTGCACAATAGCTTTTTTCCATAAAAGCTCTCTATCATTACTGCAGTTCTTTTCAAGGTTTTCTAGAAGCACAGTATTTTAACAGCTACATAAAATAATATGGTTCTGTAGCAGTTTGTTCTGTGGTAGTTTTAAACTACATTTTTACCATTTCCAGAAAATACTTATCTTCATTAAAAACAAAATAAATTCTTTCCTGCACTTTGGTAATGGGGTTTATTTTTATTTTATTTTTCCTACAATGAAATCAATAGAGTGGTGTCGTTTTCTGTGTGTATTTATAGTACTGATACATAATATTTTTATTCTTAATACTAGAAGCATTATGCCAGACTAGTGCACAGAGTTGCAGAAAAAATCAGTGTGCTTCAGATTAGTATTTTTTTGATTGTGTATGAGTTTAGAGGTTTATGTATTAGTTCTGATAATTCCTCTGCCAGTAGTCAAAACTTCATCTACATTTCAGGTCATTGCACATCATGCAGCTGATGCTAATGTGATTTGTCATTGTAAAAATATAACTGCCTGTACCTCTTGTTGTCCTGAAAACTGTCATATGATTGTTTAAAAATATTGTTGAATGTTACTGTTTGGCTTGAAGTAACTAACACAAGCTTCACTGCAGCTGGGTGTACTGTACTACAGTGTGTTTATCCCTTTTCTCATTGCTTTAGCTTCCCTGCTTCCCCATGTGTGCTGCTGGAGTTCATTTTGATACTTGTGATATCATGACTTCAAGTCTCAAATGAATTCTTCAGTCGGATTGCATATGTAGAGTACAATTAGATGTGTGAAAGCATTTCATAAAACTGCATTGATCTGACAATCTTAGCTGTTCATGTGGGAAAATTATTATGTTGATCTACAAAGAGTGCAGACATATTTCTCCAGTGTTATTGCTCCTAATTAGCTCAATACGCAGAGGTTACAGTGCACTTATGCTTGCCATTAAATTACAACTCACTGTTATACAAAACTGAGAATGTTAAAGAAAATTGCTTTATAAAACTAATTTATGAAATCTGATAAAATGTTCCTTTTTTTTTTTTTCCTTTGCTTTTTGCTTTTATCCTTTTTTCCTACTGCTTCCTCTGAAGTCTCCTACCAAATGGTTTTGGAAACTGGTTCCTGTAAGTTTGCCCAACTGCTTCACTTTGATCAAATTGCTTATTTTGAGAACGGCTTTGTCCATGTCATGCTGGTCTAATCATTCATTTCATTTATCTGTATGAGATAATTTTATAAGAGATTGCCCTGCAAAGGAGTGCATACTGCAGAAGCCTGGTTTGCAAGGTAATCTGTGCAAAAGAAATGTGAGATATGAGGCTGGATAAGGAATTACTTTTCAAGCTGTCAGTGGGTTTGTACAAGGCAGTGCTACCTGTTATTAACTCATGTCAAATGAACAGGGTATTTATAAACTACTTTTTCATGAGCTTTCAAGAAACATATGCTATTCAATACCGTGCTCTTAAAAAGAGACTTGCAGAAGTAGTTTTTGATTGTTGATGCTACATGGAATCTGAAATCTTATTTATTCTAAGCATATGCAATCATTGCACCATTCATCTAGAATTCCTCATTTTTTCAGCTGATTTTAGACTGCTGTTAATCTCTCCCCACACAAAATGACCCAAAGCAGCCTACTTTTAGTGAGACTATAATTTCACTAAAAGTAATTAAAAAATAACTTTTCATGTCTGCAATAATGTAAAGTTTGTTTGCTCTGTGCTGTGTCACCTTAGGGTTATCATTACTTTATCATGTAGGAATTCACACTTGATGTGCATTCAGATGGTTTGTTTGGCAACAGGTTTGGCTGGGAACAGCTGTTCAGGTATATGCAGAATTGCATACTTCTGATCTGAGTTCCAAAGAACTAATTCCCATCTATCCATGTTCTAAAGATTACCAAATAATTGATCTAACAGTTCCTCAGATATTTGTTGTTGTAACTAATAAAAGACTGTTCTTACATTGCTAGAGAAATTGGAAATAACAAGGCAGTTGCATGTAGGCAGCAAGAAAAATTACTCTGTGTCTGGAAAAGCAGTTTAAAAGTACTGTCTCCAGCAGCCTAAGCAGTGTGCAGATTCCTGACAGTCTCTGTGGGCAATTGCTCTATAAAGGTATCTGTTACAGTTGTGACACAAACAGATACTCTGCTCTTCACAGTATAGCCCTTTAATTTCGTTTTAGAATGAATGTAGTGTAACTAAATGGAGGGAATAGTGCAAAAAAAAAATTAAGATGGACCGTGGTATCACAAATTTTTTGTCTTATTTTGACAAAATAAGGCTACTTCAAAACAGTTTCAGAATATTTGTGTTCTGCTTTTGTCTAGGGTGTTAGTTTACTAGTGATTCTCTTCTTTTGCATGAAAATTATATTCAACTATAAAATACTCAATCTGTTGAGAAGCTAACTCCAGTTTGCCTGCCAGTTATCTGTAAACAACTTGAATTAGTGGTATTTCTGTTACTGTGGTGTTTATGTTACTTTGTGTTGTTAATTCCATAGAGATGCAGTTAAACCCCAAGTGCTACTGATAATTCTCAGGCTGCTCTATCACTTCAGCCAGTCTTCTGTCTCTTCCCTTTAGAATAGCGCACATTTCATAGTGACAGATATTCCTCAGCACAGAGGCAGCTAAAAACTCTGATAAGTAAATTTATAACATGTTATCTACTGTATGGTAAATGTGTTAAGAGCATTCATTATTAATGATTAACTCTGAATACACACAAGCACTTATGACAGAGTAGCTGAAGTGCTGTTGGTTCATCTTTAGCTGACCTTGTTTATAGGCAAGTGTCTTGACTGTACCTAGTCTAGGTTAAGTGGAATAAGCTCAAAGATGCTAAATCAGGATGGTTTAGGATCTCAGAAACAAGATGCCTGTATTAGCATTTACGTTTCGATTAGCTCTAGAGCTTTGTAATAAATGTAGAAGTTCAACTTTTGCATTATTGCATATATATTTAGTAGCAAACACTGCAACAGATGAGAAGAGTTTCTTCAAATGGAAGTTTATTTAAAATGCAGTGCAATTACCAGTGTCTTTCATTTTTTCAGTATAATTTCTTTTATCTTTTTAACAAAATTGAAACATGATGCCTCTATACATTAATGAACCTAGCAGATCAGGTTATATGAGTTTATTTTTCCTGAAATAATGTGCCTGGCATTCTCTACAATGAATTAAATCTTCTATGTCCACTTCAAAGATTTGACAGTTTCTAACATGAGTGGGCACTGTTCATAAGGCCAGTGAAGGCATCATTAAAGTGCAGTGTACTTTTTCACAGGATTTACTGTGCAACGCCACTATTGTCAACTTCAAATATTTTTCAATACTCCATTAAAAGATGCTATTCAAAAGAATATATAAATGAAACAGAGCTTGTTGGACCATGATGTTTAGTCCATTTGTATCCTGTATCTGTTACCATTATCGATGCTTAATCATAATTAAATTGCAGTATTTCATAGATTTAATTTCAGTCATTTTGAGGAGGACATACATGGACATAATAACATGTAATTTGAAACTTAGAGCATTTTCATCATAGTGGGTCACTGGATTGCCACAGAGTGAGAAAGAATAAACTTTCACCGCAAGTATAATTGGCCTATTTCATTAGAGATACTAGGGATTATTTAGAACATGGAGAAAAGAATATTAATTATGCATAACAGGAACATGAATTTTGTTTGGTGTTAATGTTTCCTCTAGCACACAAAAATGGGATTTTCATTTTTATACAGTATATTTGACACACAAATACCACTACACTAAAAGCATGAAGTAACAACTAAGTCTCAGGGCTTTTTTTTAAATATTAGTGGGTTGAGGTATAAGTTCTCTGGGCCAAGTGCAAGCCCTTTATTTTTCTAGAAGTGATGTGGTTGCTGTTGCCAGATTAGGCTTTTACTTCTTAGGCCAGTTAGGGGACACTGACATTCACTAAAATAATCCCACGTGATCCTTGACAGAAATCCAGTAAGTACAGCCCTCAGGGTTAGTCTGGTTCCACAGACTTTCTGCGGGCACAGATGGCTTAAACAACTCCTACCCCACCCAGAAAACCTCCATCCCTGCTCATGCACTCCTTGACTGCGGAAACAAAGGAGGAGAGAGTTGCTGTAGCTGGACCAGTGGTTTTGCCATAAAGTCCCATCAGCAATTGCTCCAGCACAGCCAAAAATGGAGAGTAGGAGGTAGGAACGGTCAGTTTTAGCCTTGCTGGGAAGAGTGAGTTCCACAAAGACTTCTGAGAGTCCCTACAGGGAGGCTTGCAGATTAGTGTGTATATATTAATTTAAATAGCCTAAGATAAACTCAGAAACACTCTACTACTCATAAGTGGTTCTATGGTATGAATAGAAAAGTAACCCTTCACTACTGTTTTACAAATGCCTTAGTAAATAATACCAACAAATTAAAATCTGTACCACTTTCTTCAACCACCGTTTGTTTTCCCAGGAAGAAGTGGAAAAAAATAGGAATGATGTTAAGTCCATTTTTTCAGTAAGCCCTCCTCTGCTATTACAAAAAAAAGAAACCCATCGAAAATATATTCAGTGCAGATAAATGCTATATCGATATTCTAACCTAATGATCTCTTTATATGCTGACTTGATTGTCAAAATATTTCCATTTATAACTGGGTCACTGCATGATCATAACAGTTGACCATTAATATTTCTCTATATTTATGATTGCTTATAGTGACACATGCTAGTAATAAAAATGGAGTTGATCAAATGCAGATTTCCTTGTTTCTGAATTTGTCATTAAGTCAGTTATATGAATGAGATTTTGGGCAAGATGCTTAGGTGTGTTAGCTTCAGAGTCATGTGACTTGCCAGCAAACTGAAGTTGCACTAGCTAAGGACTTGTCTCACTGTGTTTGCACACAGATAATTTTTGATTGTATGATAATGACTTTTAAGTTTTAATTAAGGTATAGAATGTTATTTAGTTTAGCGTCCTATAGAGAAATCACCAAGAGTTGGTAATTTCGAAGGAAAAGCTCAGTATTAGCATTGTTCCTTTCCTCTTAGTTATTATTTATCCCATTAAAAATGTAGCATAACATGAATAGTTTTAAGAAATATAATACTGAGAATATTCAGCTATTTCTTGAATACTGCTTTTTCACTAACACTGTAAAACCTACAGTATGAATATGTTTCTTCGTATGTTTCAGAGCCTTTTTTTCTCTAAATTTCTTCATTTCAAATTGTAGGCTCGTTACCGGAAGGAGCAAACATTGCTTAAACAGCTGCCCTGCATTCCATTGGTGGAGAATCTGCTGAAGGATGGTACAGATGGTTGTGCTCTAGCAGCTCTGATCCACTTCTACTGTCCAGATATCATTAAACTGGAGGGTATGTCTGGCGTGTCTCTCGGCTTGTAAACATGGCATTAAAAGTTTAAATGTCCGTGTTTGTGAAGGAAGGTGCTTAAATGTAATATACAGCAGGCATAATTTGGATGTGGTGGGTTCAGTATAAACTTTGTGCCTATTTCTTTCTACATTTAAATAAAAGGGGCCAAGACGTCCTTCTCTGGTGTGCTTGCTTTCATGTTGTCACACTAAAATAAACATACTTGAAACTACCTGCAAAACTCTTACTCTTGAAGCTGCATAAGTGCTTTTTGTGAATCTGAGCAGTTACAGATATAAAACTTAGAAGAGTTTAGAGTTAGGCTCTGCATAGCTGCACTGCATGGCAAATAGTTGCTCTGTATTCTGGGCTTTTCGTTCGCCTGAGACCTACCTGTATCATTTATAGAGTAACCAAAAATGTATAGTGTAGAATGTATTGGTGTGATGCTGTTCTGTAATAGCAATTGTCTGTGATGATGAGCAGCTTCATTTCATTCCTTTGCTCAGCAGCCTGGGTAAAGTTATACCTTCCTCTTGGCAACTAAGAGCTGTAAAATGTCTTGGCAGCTAACACCCATCATTTTCTGCCTGTGTTCTTTCTATGATACCTTTGATGTCGTGGGAACACTTTTACAGAAACATCCTGAGAAATCCAGGAATATGAAGAAGGGTTTAGAGCTTGCTAAGGACTGAAATCTGGAATTCATATACACAACCACTTTATAGGGAGCTTCCAGCACAGTAGGCGTTGAAGATGAAAGGCACTAAGATGCATTCATTCAGCTTTCTTCTTCAGCTTGTGAATTTTGATAAATAAAACTTTCAATTTACATAAACATTGCAGCCAAATGCATGCTATTAGATGTGATTAGGGAAGAGTTAAAACCTGGGTGGTGTTGACTGGAATAACACCTGGTCCCTCCGTACCGTTCCAGCATGGCTGAGAACACAGACAGTCTGAAGGGTCTTGTGTGCCTTGCGTGACCAGCACATTCCTCCAACATCTGACTTGAAACAGGGCAAGGCACGCGTCATCTTTGGAATTTAGTTTTAATATTCTTCTTAGGTGTCCTGACATCATCTTCCCTAAAGATACAAATGTGCATGTCATTGTCTCAGAAGTAAATTCAAAGGTACTCCAAAGCAACTGGAAACACTTTAATAAGATTTTACTCATCTTCCCTGTATTTAGGTAATATAATTTTTGATGCATGTTGAATTTTACAGGGATTTGCTTCTGCATTGAAACTGAAGAAGGCAGGTAATAAAAATACATATGCAAAAATGCTTAAAAATGCATTAACAAAAAAGTATTCTAGAGTTCTCTGTAGTCTGAAATAGGTCAGTTCTTCTCATTAAGTCGTCATTTAACTTTGAAATCTAGGTTTCCTTGAAGGAATACAGAACTAGAAAGGACTCCCATTGAGTCAAGAAGTTGGCTATTGTACAAAATTATATAATCCTTTTCATGAATTTATCTTGTTCTATCTTTAAACTGTCAAACTCTTGAAAATCTGTACTCTTCTTACCCACTGTTTTATAGTTCCATTTTTTTTACATGATTTTAAGTCTCCTTCTTGGTATTTACCTAAGTTTGTCTGTAGTCTCATGTGCCTTTGCTGTTCTTGCAGCAGTATCCTTTGGTTTGAATAGCTTCTAATCTGATGTCTACATTTTTGATATGTTTGCTTCCTCGTTTTAGCCCAGGCTACTGAACCAAGCCTTTTCTGTCTCCCCTGCTGAAGTGGATTTCCATTCTCATTATTGTCCTCAATAGTCTTCTTCTGCTACTAGTCCAGTTTGGGTTTATCTTTCTTGACTCTGGATGGTTGTAATTGTACACAGAAATCCAGACTGACATCGCATCCTGCCTTGTACAGTGCTCCTCTGTCACTGCTGGAAGTAAATCTTCCAACAGGTTTTAGCATCGTGTTTGTTTTTTCCATAGCTGTGTGATGCCAAAGGCACATATGTTTACATTGGCTAATACATGACAACTCTCTGCTCTATATCACTTCCAGTCAGTGAGTCACATTAGAATTTGATTAGATTCAAATGTATGACTTCACATTTTGCATTTCTAAATTTAATCTCATTTCAGTCAATTTAGTCAAACATTTTTTCCTACTGATCATCACCTATGGGGTTGAAATGATGGAATATGTCTGATTTTCTTCAGTATGGGAATCCTTATCCTGCTGGCATCAAAGTAGATTCCTTCTATGAAGAAACCTTTTATCCTTAAAAATTCAAAACTTATGTGGAGTTCTGTCATACACTGTTGCTTTAGGAATAAAATCTGATCCATGCTCTGGAAGTATATTTAATTTTTTTCTTCAGTCCTTTTTTTTAAGAGGACTGTTTTTTTCACAGGAGTTATTATTGCTACTTAATTTTCCAAAAAGCAGTCATAAAAAGAGAACAGGAGAATATATGGGCTTAAATATTACTCAGAGCATACTGTGTAACTACACAAGTCTGCTCACAGCCACCACTTCTTTGTCTTTAAATAGCACTTTCAAACAAAAAGTGATAATTCGTATAACAGGCTTCAGCTCCTTGGAAAATCTCATCTCAAACATCTCACTCCACAAACACAAATACACAAGACCAGTCTGTTTTCTTGGGAAGATTCAGGCTTGGTGACATTAAAATGTGCTCCCTGTCTAAAGACAATGAACTAATATTTTGCAAATCTGTAGTTGTATCTAATCTTTTCTTCTTTTCTTCTTTTTTAGATATTTGTTTGAAAGAGACAATGTCTTTGGCTGACAGCCTGTATAATCTACAATTGATTCAAGAATTTTGTCAGGAATACCTCAACCAGTGTTGCCATTTCAGTCTTGAGGATATGCTTTATGCAGCTTCTTCAATAAAGGTAAAAATATAACACTTGAATAAAAATGCAAGCAACGTCCACAGGACTATTTTACTAATGATATGTTTAGTCTTTTTTTTGGTCTGCTCCTATATGGCTTCTCTTGTGACATAGCATGCAACACACAAATTTCAGCAGAAGGAAAAGCCACCTTCTTTTGGCCATTATGTTTTCCTAGTAATTTCAATGTATTTTTAAAAAAGCACCTGTGAAAGGATTTGTAAAAACTTTGATTTTGTGCAAAGCTATTTCCCACTTTATCTTCTTTCTTATTAGTTAAGTGTTAAAGTCTGTAATCTGCAATATTTCTGTTGAAATGTAATAGTGATCTGCATTAGTTTAAATGTATCAAGGCCTTAACAAAAGAAGGAAATATTGAAGGCTTGTTTATGGAATTATTACTCACTGTTCTTACTCATTTCTGTGTACACAATAATTTCATGGATTTTAATCTTAAAGTTCTTTCACTTTTATAAACGTGAAAATTTCTGAGTTAATTTCGTTGGAAAATCCAATGGCTTGATGCCCAAATACAAGCAGTAACACAATCCCAACAAATACAGTTGTTTGAATAAGCAATTAAGTGTTTTCAATCAATCTAAGATTTTGCTCTTTTAGAAAGAGCAAAATAAAGCATTATTCTGTAATTCTTTAAGCCTGTGCAGAAAGAAAAGAAGCAACTGAATGATTTCTTGCCTAATTGTAATTTTAATTTTTCATTATTATGTTTCACCAAGACTTTCTTCTATATAAAACACATTTCATTTGCTTAAGATTCCTGTTGGCTTGCCTTTAGGGAATGAAATATTATTTTTCTGAAGTCAGCATATCCATTGCAGATGGGATGTAATTGGTTTCTAAATATCTGGGTCATTTCACTGCTTTTATGATTTTCTAGCAATCTCACAAGCAGAGTCACAGAGGCCAGAGCTTGAATACAGCTTTGTTGTCTCCTGTAGGGTTGAGCCCAATCCTTTTCAAATAAGTAATGAGCTGCCAGGGTGAGTAAGGGCAGTAGGCAGTCTAAGTCTAGACTACTTAGCTGTTGCTGATTTATTTTGTGTATGCAAAGTTGCGTAGTGACTGCTTTCAGTCAGCTTTTGGTGTTCTTAAATTTCACATGCAGTAATCTGCCTACATACTTGTGAAGTCTGCTGCATTGCAGTCTGCCTTGGCTGCACTGCACAGTGCTACAGCCACACTCAGTGATCTCGAGTAGGACTCCTGCACTGCATTTTCATGGTTTCTCTCTGCCTACAGATACATGGAATAAATGCAACTGATTATTCTTGGTTTGATTCATGACAATTAGTCATATCATTTTTAGAGTAATGGCATGAATTATTTCTCAAGCCAGTATGCACTAGGAAGCTTCAATTTAAAAAAAAAAAACTTTCGTAAATATTTTGTCACTTTCCCAATGCATCAGACTTTACATTTTTTAAGTGCTGCAGACTCAGTGATTTTGCTGTTTCTGAACACAATTTTTAGGTAGGATTTAGAGTTCTTTCAGAGTTAGAGTATTTCTGGATCTGAGAAAACCCTTTTGTGATCATGTTTTTACAAGTTGCTGGGGCATGGATGCTTATTTAGATGTAAGTGCTACAAAGTAAGGCTGCCAAGTTTTTCTTCTAAAACTTGGCATGGAAACTTTAGCTAGTGCTGTAAACTCTGTTTTTCCAGTGTTAAGAATTAATTTGCTTTAAAAATAAATGCATTGTTAATGGAGCTCTTCCTTAGTTTTCCAGTGCATCTGATTAGAGTAAATTTTAATAAAAGCATTTATTCTCCAAAGAATTTTATTGTCACTTTAAAAAAACTTCTAAATGGATATTTTAAATATTGCACATTGAATTACATTTGTTTGTGGAGGCTTCTTTTATCTCATCCTACAAAATTTACGTAGTATGAAGTTTTAGGATTTATAGAAATGTGTCTTTGTTAATCAGTAGAAATTCCTGTCTGTTATTGGAGTGGCTCATACTGCACAGTAGGTGCCACTGTGCTTTTGGCCTAAAAATCTTTTACATTCATAGTGATGACAGAAAAGGTCAGAAATACCAACTGCTGATACCTTACTGGAAAAAGCCTCAAGAAAAAAATCACAGCAGAGTTTTTGGGATTACAGTGCTGTGCCTTGTGTGGTCCTAGAAATTACAGTAGGTATCCTGACTTGCTGCTAGCTCTTGAGAAGGAAGAGAGCAGAGCCTCTTCTAAAGTGATGGAGCACAAAGCACGTTCTTCACGGGGCACCCTGCCCTGTCCTCTTACATTGACTCGAGGTAGGTTAGAGACAGGCTAGGGTGCACAAATCTAGCACAGCACTTGACCAAGATGACTGTGTCTGCTTTCAGTGTTTCCAGCAAAATGCACAGAAACACAGTGACTTCACTTAAGCATCCTAAGTCTTTGGTAGAGGCTCTCAGTTTTTGCAGCAGATGAAACTGTTGGCTTAGTTCTGTTTTAGCACAGAGGAGAAATAAGCTTCGTCTGGATTTCTAGACAGCTTTAATGTGTCATAATCAAAGGAAGCAGAAAGTAAGTTTTGTTGCTCTTTATTGCCTATTTCTTCTCTAAGAAAAATACATTTGTGAAGTTCTTCATAAGATGTTTACTAAGGCAGGGCTACTGATATTAAAGAAAAAATATTTGAATACATTCCATGGATGCTTGAGGCACCAACAAGGGACCATACTGGTTCCTGGTTGTTTTCTTTTGACACAGACAAAGTAGAGAGTGATTACATAAAAATAATGACAATGTTTTCTGAATCCTCCCTGTATATTTAACAAGAGGAAATAATCGAAATCTTGAACCTGTCTTTAGTTGTGCGGATTGCTTTTTTGCCCGTCTCCTGTAAGCAGTTTTATCTTCAGACAGGATTTATTTTTTAAGCATCTTGTTCTTCACCTGTATCTGGGAAAGTACACAGAACCAAAAGAACTGTTTTATTGTGTCTTGACATGCGCTTGTTTTGCCTTTTCAAAGAACAAGTTTGTAGAAATAGAAAACCTTGCATAAAGTGCCATCACAAGATATGTGAACCACCTTGCAGAACCGTAAAGACTTATTTATTGCTTTGTCCCACCAGTTGATTAGCACTGCGATGTAATAGGAGGTATGTAGCATTAGTGCTTTGGTTGTCCAGTCAAATGTATTCCTAAAAGGATATTGTATGGTCCCTGAATAGAAAGAATTAAAATAAAAACATCTCACATGTTCCATTTGTCACAGGGGATACATGTTAAAATTATTTCTAAAAGAGTTCAAAAACACATCTTTGGTTGTAATTGATTATATTCGGGATAATTTTAGACCATTCTCTGCCACTTTATTTTAGTAGGGCCATAGGCTTCAAATCTAAGAACAAGTCATTTAGGAGGTTAACTGTCAAAGAGGGGGCTGACTGACAACTTGAATCATTTGGTGTTTGCCATGATTTGAGAGCTTACATGGGAACTTGGCATTGCATCAATTGACAGGCAGTTAGTTATTGTCTTCTGTAAGTGTTCCTTTACCTGAGCCTTTAAAAATGTGTGTGTTTGTGTTTTGTTTTTTTAAATAGTGATCTTAAACTTGTGCTACTCATTTAATGTACACGTTGTACATTCTATCTTCACCGATAGAGGATTGATGGTGAGACTCAGATCACAATATTAGAACATTTTTTATTAATTCCACTGTCATTTTTAGTAGTGTGACTCAGTTGTTACTAAGAGATAACTATTCACACACAGCACACATTTGCTTACAGAGTTCATGCACATGCACACAGAGTCATTTTTACTGGGTTGGAGCCCAGCCCCGCGGTCTCCCAGAAGCGAGGGCTCATACTGGCCCACCAGTGGCTTTGGGGAACATGTGCAGAAAGTTTCTCAAGGGGTTCATTTGTCTCTTGGGATGTGTATATACATATAATCTTTGTCTGCATGTAATAACTACTGCCCCTGTGGGCACAGCCAGGGTTGTACAGCCTGTTGTTGACACGAGCACGTGCTGCTGGTCCTGTAAGGACCTGGCTGAGTCCTGCTGCTCTGAGCACGTGGGTTCCTGGGCTTTCAGCAGAGCCATGGGACTCTGCAGCCTCTCGGTTTTGGGGGGGTTGTGTGCTGCCCCTCAGCACAGATGCTGCTTCTCTCTGGCTGCTGCGTCCTGATATCTGTTGAGTCTGTGCAGCCAAGCTCATGCAGAAGGCATATTTATTACAGAGTGAAAGCTTTCAGAATGTGAAATGACACAAATCTGAGAGATGATTGCTGTGTCTTGACTGAAGGGGCATTCCTCTGACCTAGACGTGGCCCAGACTCCAAACTGTGCAGAATCACAACTAAGCACATGGAATAGGTACCTTATTTTTGCACTTGATTACTGACCAGAGTGGCAGAGAAAAACATTTGCACTGTCAAATCTTTTTTGATTCGGATCCAGAACTTTTTTTTTCTTTCCACTGCTGAATTGAACAGGAGTACATGATATCTGAAGGGTTGATTTATATTAAAGAATATTTATTGCACTTGAGCAGTTTTGTATACTTGTACTTTCTGATGTAATATTGATGATGAGTTTGTAAACAACATAAGCAGAAGCTGTAATCAGCACCAGAGGTGTGAAAATTAGCGTTCAAATACACTGCATAGATAAATCCTAGAAATTCAGGGCTGCAATATGTCCACACATGTTGCACAGCTTTCCCTCCAATGTCAGTGCAAAACCCACAGCCAGCCAGGCTGCTCACCTAAGCCTGAACTGGCAACTGGAGCCCCTTAAGGACCTGGGAGAGCAGCTGGCTGTGCTTGGTGAGGCAGTTATTATGTATGGTGAGAGTCAGTTCAGCCATTTCATTCCCATCTGGCTGGGTGAAAAGGATTCAGGATCAGGAACTAAAAGTAAGATTCAACCAGGGAACAGTTTTTTGAGACAGTTTCTCCCTGAGAGGGACCAAATGTTCCTGACTCATTATTTAAAGGGAAGCAGCGTGGTTTACTTTCACTGATGTTAGTCGGTCGCTCTTCCCTCTCTGTTCTGGTCTGAAACAAGACAGAGTGGATTTTAAAACTGAGCTGTTGTGGCATTTATTAGCCTGTGGCAGGACAATGGACAAACTGGTAGTGCTTGGATCATACACAGAACTGTAGTCTGGCCTTCTCGAGACAGTTTGTGACACTCCAGTTTTCTGCAGTCTTGAAGCAATTAGGTTAGCACTTGTATAACAAAAAACCTGTGGATTTGCACTGGAGATGACCATTCCTGGCCCACTCAACAGAGATTTTAATGTGCATCATGGTAAAAATTTTACAGTGTATTTTATGTTCATTTTGAAAAAAAATTGTAAAAGCCTCTGTGGCTGCTCTCACACCCAATTTTAGTGGATGCAAGCTTGATGACAAATTATATGTATCACTTGTGTATATGATCTTGTGGTTATTCTGTAAATATGCAAATCTCAAACCTATAGGTATTAGGAGGGTATAATGTATATAAAGTATTTGAAATTAAATGAGAACGTTTAGCAAATAACAGGATCTCTAAAGCTGCAAGTCTGCCATCTGCTGTTCAGGGGGCTCGAGCCATCCTGGACCCCTCAGGGCTTCCTTAGTCTTTATTACTGTTAAAATACTGTTATGCTTCTGAGTATTGTTGCGTGTAAGTGCATGTGATAACCATATGGTAAGCTTTTAGAATTTCTGTCACCATAATCAAGGCAAAATCTGTGCAAATAATATCTACATTCTTTTGAGTCCTGGAGAGCAACATTGCTACAGACCCACTGCTAGTTTTTCCAAAAAAATTTGTTACTGATCGTCAGTCTTTCCCTTCGATCATTCTTAACGTCCCCTTCTGACTAAAAATAACTCGTGAGAAAACGTGATTTCCATCATGATGGCTCACCACCAGACATCTAAAGTAGCCTCTGTTCTCAGTGGGCTGTGCAGCACTTTCATTTTTAGTTCAGTAAATACTGCTTTGGTGACTTTAGAAAAACAAACTGCCTTGCAGCAGCTCAGAACTGCGTAGAAGATATTCTCAGAAGGAATATCTGTCCTTCATAAAACAGTCACACTATGGTGTGTCTATTTTTCGATGACATGTAGCATTTCAATATAAACATAAGAAATTGGAGTATCTAAATGCTATGTTATTTTGGATGAGGACAAAGCTATGATTAGAACATTCTATAATTTATTTTTTGTGCTAAAAAGTCAAGATAATGTAAAAGTTTAAGGAGAGGCAAGGGAAGGGGGAAATATTCGGAGAGAAATTATAATATTTTGAAATCGTAGTATTAAAAATCATATTTTGTCTGAGAAGTACATCACGATTTTTTCTCAGTCTAAGCTTCCTAATGAAATCAGTGTGTGATACCAAAATGCTGTGCTTGACATTTACTTTGAATGGAAAAGATTCTGCTATGCACTTTTCCTCATTTAGTTCTGTCGAGCTGAATAAGCAGCGGCGGGGTTTTTCCTATTCTATATATAACTTCTGTGTAATAACTGTGCGACATCTGCCTGATCCCTTCACCATATAGTACAGTGTAGGAGTAGTTTTTGCTCTGAGTATCCCTTTGCTGAAGTAAAGGCTCATCTATGTTAGAAATCTGCTGGAAAAATAAATCTGAAGCAAAAGTATCAAACAGATACTCAGAATTATATTTTGAAATATACTGATGCAGAATTGAGATTATCTCATTTATTATCAAAGTTTTTTTAGTAAATGTTTTATTTATTTTAAAATTATGTTTTTATCCTTAATGCCTGTGGTTTGTTTTTGAAATAGAATGACACTTTTGTTTTGAATTTTTGAAAGAAACTCTTTGAAAAAGTTGTTTAATTATGGTTTCCCAGTTTAATGTATAAGCATTGTTTACATCTTCAGACTTGGTAAGACTGGTGGCACAGGTCTGTGCACCTGCTTGAGCCAGTTCAAACCTGGCTATTTGCTGATCTCATTCAGTTGATATTGCTAGATATGAAGTGGCACTGAAGATGTAGAAGCTTTGGCCTCTGAACTCTTCAGCCTCCACAGTCAACAACCTTCCGGTCGTTTTGCACTCCTCATATGCTTTTGCAGCAGAAACAACTGCTCCTGGCCAGTTTTCCTCTATTGATTTTTGTTGTTGTTGATGCAGTTTGTCACCAGCTGTTTTTTCCTTTTCACCTGTTTTTCCCCTAGTGTTAAATCTGGTGGCTCCCACACCGTGTCTTTCATAGCTGTGTAATGGGAACATACAGTAGGGACATATATCAGCATAAACCTTTGGAGCTAAAACCTTGTTCTAACCTGCAGTCAAGGAACTGCTGCTGTTTTTTGTTTTGCATTAAAGACTTGTATATTTGGGTACATCTTCACAAGTGTGACCAAAAGAACATACTTAATACAAAAGCCAAAATCAGATTGCAGCTTCCTGCACTAAAATGAAGGGCTACCATAGTTTTTCACGTTAAAAATCTCTGAAAAAAACATTGCAGTGGGCTAGCAATGGGCTAGCCTTGCGATGGGCTTTTTCACTGCTGTTTTTTTATGGAAATGGCTGATCTTTGGCAGGCATCTTTTTCCACCCATCCTGCTCCTCTCTGTCCTCCCTGCAAGACATCAGGCTTGAGCATATGCTTGTTATGAAACATTTCAACCCAATCGGTTGCAATCTGGTCAAGTTATGTGTATTAGATAGTTGGTGCTACAGATAGTTGTACTGGTCTCTATTTCTAAAAAACAGTGGAGATTGTAAAACAAGTGGAGATTGTAAACTGGCTGAAACACAGTGGCATCGCCCAAATGCTGCTTAATCTGTTTATTTGCAGGCTTGTGTTTTAACATCAATTTCTCTCCATCTTTTTTGTATTTTTTTCATGTAGAGCAATTACATGGTGTTCATGGCAGAATTGTTCTGGTGGTTTGAAGTGGTGAAGCCATCATTTGTACAACCTCGTGTTGTTGTGCATCCCCAAGGTAATTATGTTATGGATTGGCCTTAATATGCATGTTTTGATATGTATGTGTACAGATTGCCATTGTGTTCACAGATGCAGTGAATATTTTAGTTAACAGGATTTGGCAGTGTACAACCCCCTTAAAGAAGGAGAGGAGCACTCTTTCTACATTGTAAATCTTCATCTCATCTCATAAATCATAATTAGATTTTGTTGTCTGTTACCAAAAACTCATTTAAATTGTTGTGGTATAATCACTTGCAAATTTTCCTGACCTAAACAAGCCTAGAATCCATTTATGCCCATGCAAGGATTACAAACATAATAAGAAACCAAGAACAGAATTTAGCCTGAAGAACTTGTGTTGCTGAGAAGATACCAAGAGAAAGAATCAGAAGTCTGGGGAAAGTGAATAGAGAGCTAATTGTAAAATTGCATTTTGTACCCGGTGCAGAGGCACCATATTCCATCAGCAAATTCTCAGATTTAAAATTCCAGCTCTCAGATAGATCTTGACATCTGTTAATGTCTACAGAGGTAGTTGAAATGTTGACACAGCAGTGCTGTGATTGGCTTGCCGTGCACTAGGAAGAGATTTTCATTGGGTGGCTCTTATACCTTTTTTTCATGTATGTGCTTTATAGCACATACAAATCTGATACAAATCTTTAAATAGTGCTAACTATTTTAGGGTGTGACAAAA
This sequence comes from Callaeas wilsoni, assembly GCA_013398955.1. Classification (NCBI taxonomy): domain Eukaryota; kingdom Metazoa; phylum Chordata; class Aves; order Passeriformes; family Callaeidae; genus Callaeas; species Callaeas wilsoni. The sequence continues at coordinate 24,464 of VWPU01007898.1, read as the reverse complement.
ACCCTATTTTCTAGTCAGTCTAAGGGGTTGGGAAGAACTTTATCAGAAACATTTCTTCCAGAAGAACAACTTTTGCTAAAACTGACTGCTTCCTTTTAATTTTGTGGCTCTTTTTTAGTTTATTTTTCTGTATTAGTTCTTCCCTTGCTTTTTCTAGTCTATTTTCTCAGTCTCCATTTGTTTATTTAGTGCCAATATGGGAGCTTTGGAGGACATAAAGATGAAAGGAAGTGACAGTTTTAATCTAAATAATGGAATTAATGAAAATTCTTTAAATCTTTGAAAATCATTATTTCAGATTATTTTGGACAGCTTTTCTACTATGTAATTTAACTGAATACTAAACTATAATAACTTGAACTTTGTTCTTCCTGGCAGCTGAACCTGCAAAAGATGCAGCTTCTGCTCACAGCTTGAATGCTAACAGAAGAAATTATATGGATGGTCCATCTGGTTCTGACTTTGTAGCCAGGTAATGTCAGAGCATCACTAGTACTGTTACACTGTCTCCTCCTTTCTGTTCAAAATCAAACAGATTTTTAAATTTAGGGGTTTTGCCTTTTTGCAAAGCTCAGTGATTGAATTACCAAACACAATCTGTGGAATTTTGTGCAATATCCCATAGTTCAGCCCTCCCTCCCTGCTGCATGGCAGGCTGCTTGTTCATGTTTGTGCACTCGGACAGCGTGCTGTTCTCTTCCCAGTGTCCAAAACAACCCTCAGCATTCAGCACAGAAGTGTCACATGGCCTTGTCCTCTTCAATTTCGAGTGGGACTGCCGACCAGGTCTGCTCTGAAGGAGCTAATTTTCTGGAATTCACAGCAAATTTTCCAAAAGTCATGACAAAAGTAAACTAAGATAACAGCAAGAAAAACCCTGAGTGATGGGTTTAGTTTCATTTGGTTATGTTACTATAGTACCATGAAAGACAAATAGGTAAAAATAAATACTTATGCTATGATGAATTTCAACACCCCAACTGTCTCCTAATGAGGAGGAGAATTGGAAAGAAAGTGTAAACCTCATGAGATAAGAACAGTTTAGTAATTTGAAACAAAATAAAATATTATTATGATAATAATAATAATTGTAATGAAAAGGAGAGAGGGGAATAAGCCCCAGGAGAAGAAGTGCTGCACAGTACAATTGCTCCTTCCAGCAGCGACCGGCCCCTCCCGGCCAGCTCCCCCAGTTCATGCTGAGCACAGCAGCCATGGTTTGCAACAGCCCGGGGCCAGCTCAGCTCCGCTGTCCTGGCCACGCTCCCTCGCAGCTCCTCCTGCACCTCCTCGCTGGCACGAGGCACGGAGAAGTCCTTGACTTGGAGAAAGCACTACTGAGCAACAGCTAAAACACCAGTGTGTTATCAACAGTGCTCTCACACTGAACCCAAAACACAGCACTGCACCAGCTACCAGGAAGAAAATTCACTCCATCCCAGACAAAATCAAGACAGTGTGAAGCATTATTTTTAGTATTACTGATACAGATTAGGAAGCAATATAAAAACCTCCTGTTTCCCTTGTGATCTGTAGCTGATCATACATTTGATGAATTTCTCAAGGGAGACCTAATCACTCTGCAAAACTACCTGAAAGGAGGCTGTAGACGGGTGGGGGGATTGGTCTCCCCTCCCAAGGAACAAGTGACAGAAGAGCCTCCATTTGCACTAGGAAAGGTTTAGATTGGATATTAGCAAAAATTTCTTCACCAAAAGAGTTGTCAAGCATTGGAACAGGCTGCCTGGGGAAAGTAATGGAGTCTCCATCCCTGGAAGTATTTAAGACACGTAGATGTGGCAGTTAGGGGCATGGTTTAGTGGTGGTCTTGTCAGGGTTAACAGCTGGACTTCGTGATCTTAAAGGTCATTTCCAACCTGTTCTTTCTGTGATAAGGGGCATCAATTGTACATTAGGCCTTCTTTTTAATCTTTCTTTTGTCAAGGTGAAGAAGGCCTTCCAGTGATCTAATCTGGACCTAATGAATGAGAGACAGCATTACAATACATTTGTAATTTTGGGGCTTTTATTTTGGTTTATTGAATGTGTCTAAACTGGCACAGAGGAGAATAAAATTAGCATTTTAACTGGATATTTAGCAAATTGTTGATTTCCACCCCAGATAATCCTGTTTAGTCTTTTTTGTTGGTTTTTAGATGGGGTTTTTGGAGAGAGGAGTGAGGGTTTGAGATTTAAGGTTCCTAGGTACGTTTTTAGTGTTTAGGAATCTATGCTGACTAATAAGGGAGTAATATTTCTTACTACCATTAAATGCTGTGATTCCAAATCCTTTCCCTGTATATATCCAAAGTGTGTTTCCCTTGTAGACAATGATTTTATTTTCATGTAACCGGGCATATAAGCCAGGAGAACAAGAAGCATTAGTTTTGAACATATCCTTTGAAGCAGGGGTTCCCAAGGCCATTTGCTTATCTTTCCTTATTAACCAGGGTATTTCTTCAAACCTGATGATACATCACTGCATGGCAGGACAAAGGAGGGGCCCAAAAAGTAATTTCAGGTGGTTGGAATCTAACACACAGGTTGCAGGTTCCCTGGCAGAACAGACCTGACTGCAGGATGTTGTGGTCCTGGCCTTCCTTCCTATCCCAGCTGTGCATTCCTACTCCCTTAAGTGTTTGAATTGCCATTTCAGCACACAAAGACAGAAAAAACTAGCCCAGTTGGAAAAAGTGAATGTTCTCCCGTCGCCTTAGCTTGTTGAAATGACTCAGAGGATCGGATGGAGAGCCAGATTCAGCACAGAGCAGGGAGTGGGACTGTGGCAGTGAGCAGTTACGATGTCTGAGGTTGCCATGGAACCCAGTCTTGGTTCCAGAATCAGTCTTTTCCCCAAGGAAAATGAAGTGCATAGATTTTCTTCATGGTAGCAAATTTTCACAGGCTGATGGATTAAATTTGGAAAGCATGCTTTTCTTTTAAGATAGCTTGTAGACATTAGGATTTTAAAATTTTCGCAGAAATCTCAAATGCCATTTAAAACACATACATCATGTAGCTAGCGTGTAGTGTTATTGACATAAAAAATCAGGAATTTGTGGGAACCTATATTGAATCATTTAATATAGAGCTGGAATAATGAAAGATGCTTTTGTGGACTATATTTTTCTTAAATTGATGTGAGTATCTTTCTTGCAAATATTATTTAGAGACATTTCTACACCATATAGTATATGTAATATAATAACACTAAACAAATATTCTGACTGAAAAATGTGAGTTTGGGAGTGTGCTCTTCAATTCAGTGGACAAAATTCAAAACATGAAAGGATTTAATCCAGCTTGTGTTTGAAGTCTGGCTTCTCTAGAAGTGTTTTACATACAAATCCATGTGTCTTTATGTACATGTCTTTGTTCTGATCAGAAGAAGTACCTTGTTCAAAACATTGAATTATGTTAATCTAATCCTGGATTAACACAGCTACTCAATTACAGACCTTCTCTGTAAACCAAATAAAGTGTCTGTGTAAGTAGAAATAGAGGAAATCTCTATAATTAGTCCTTTAGTACTGAATATATTTTTTATTTATAAAGTCATGTCTATCACAAAATCTTCTTTATCCGCTTCTAGTGTGTGTTGCAGTCCAGACACAAAGCAGGAGTTTCAAACTAAGCAACTGAAAATAGAAATGCATGGAAAGTATGTCATATTGGCTGCAATCACTCGGTTTTGAGGCCAGTAGAAGCTGCCTCATTTTGTTCATGTTTGTTTAGACTTTTTACTGAAATCAAACCTAAAAAATGGAACCTTCTAATAGAGACATTTACGTGAAATAAATCAGGAGATAAGTACATTAACAAAACTAATGCAGCAGCTCTGTAGCTGTTTGTGTATGAGAAATCCTTTTTTAACTTTTTGGTCCACCTGCATTAGTTCCAGCCCAAGGTTATTATGGTGTTCTCTTTTTAGTTGATAAATTAATATTTCCAGAAGAGAATTACACCTCACTTTCTTTTCCATCACAAAAAATAAATTGTTTTTGTCTTGGCCCAGGACATGGTGACTGGTTGCCCTTTTGTAATGTGGCTTTTGATGTATTAATTCTAAGTTAATGTCTCTTGCTTTATAGATTGGAAAGTCCAACTTACACACCACCTCACCAGCTGCATACACCCCAGCAGCCTTATTCATCTGTTCCAGGTAACAATTTACAAAAGGGCTGGGAGAGGCAGTGAGACAAGGTGTCGTCCTCTGAGTAAATTGCTATCTTGCTTGTATTTATTCAAACTTTATTTATGCAGAAATAGGGGGGGGTGTTTACATGAAAAATTAATTCATTTACATAATTGACTTCTGTAATTTATAAAATGTACAAGTGGGAAGTTTGTGTTTGTACCAAATACATTGTGTTTTTTTAATTTGACTTCTGTTTTGATTATGTGGAAGATGCCTTACAACAAGTATTTGTAGTATGTTTTAGTAGGATTTGTACAATATTTTACACAATAATAAGTTCTTTGAGGGATGAAGGGTATAATATATATTCAGGATTAAATTGGCTTTGTGCTCTAGTTGTATTTTCAATATATAAACACTTTTTTGCCATTGCAGTGTTCTGAGTAGTGAAGCAGATTAATTTGTTAAAGCAACAGAAGGTGGTGTTAAAATCATTTTTCACAGCGGTTATATTAGGTCCTATTTTTGTCTCGCTTAGGAGTCATCAGAAGGTCCACATCAATGTCTTATGTAGATGGGCATGTAGGGACATGGCCCAAAGAAAAAAGGTAAGTAGTTTTACAAGCTGGTTACAAAATACTGAGGTTTGGTTATGAGTAGTAGTAAATGTTCCATTGTAGTTTGGATTTTCAGAGTCCTGTAATAAGAATTCTTGTAAGCTACTTGCAAAAGTAGAAAAAGAAAGATAAAACCATATAATGGATTAAAAACTGGTTAATAGGAAACAATCTTCAGAAATAAATTATTTATTCTTTACACTGAAAGAGGTATACTTCAGAGATTTGAATTGTTGGCATTAAATATGTTCAGATTTACTCATCACAGTGAACTACACATGGTAAGAGTAACATGGCTAGTGGTCTCAGTAGCATTTAAGCTTGTATTATTTTGGGGATGCCAAGAACAATCAGGCTGAATGTTTTGGTTTTCAGTTAGATCAGTCATAAACTCTTAATCTGTAAGGTATAAACCAAAGTTAAAATGGTAAGAGTTATAGTGGTGTGTAAACTGTCTTTTCACACCTTCCTGCTGATCTACGGTGGCAATTCCTATACTCCTAAAATGCCTAGAATTTATTCCAAAGTAGCAAAAAGCATTGGCTGAGTCTGAAGAAAATGTTGTTACATTCTATTCTATTGTGCTTTTTAAAAATTTACTATACTTATATCTATTTATCCATCTAAAAATACCTATCTAAAAATATAGGCACATTTATTATATTTGAAGCTAGGCGAAATATAGTAGACCTAACAGTGCCTTTAATACTACCAGCTTAAAATCATTTTAAAACCAAATACAAATATTTTGTTATTCCTATTAATAGCCATGAGTTGCTCAGTTACTTTCTTTATTCTGATCTCTATTAGGTCATCATTACATGGAGTTTCGTTTGACATTCCTTTTGACAAAGAGAAAAGCATTCCAATATCTACTCCAAACAGAGGAATTCCTAGATCTGTGAGCAATGAAGGCCTTACAGGGAACATCAACCGCATGCCGAAGCATTCTAGAAAAAATCTGTCCTTCAAACCAGTAAATGGAGAAGAGGAGAATCAAGATATTGAAGAGGAGAAGGACATGACACCTCTTAAAGACACGAAGGCCAATCAGTCTCTTAATGCAAATCAAAGAAATGCCAATGACAGCAGACACTACAGGTTTCCAAATGGAGCTCTGCAAAACAGGGCAGTTCTGGATGATTTTGGCAATCAGATTGAGACGCCGAGCATTGAAGAGGCTTTGCAGATAATTCATGACACTGAAAAATCTCCCAGACTTCTCCAAACAGACCAAATTACAAATGGGTTCTTTCTTCACAATCGGGAAATGAGCATCTTGAATTCAAACATTAAACCAGATCAGACTACCCCAGATATAATCACAGACACTAAAGGTGCCCTGAGTCCTGTGACTGACAACACAGAAGTAGATACTGGAATACATGTCCCATCAGAAGATATCCCAGAGACAATGGATGAGGATTCTTCTTTGAGAGATTATACTGTAAGCATGGACTCTGACATGGAAGAACCATCTAAATTTCTCCAGGATTATGACATGCGGGCTAGCAATCACAGAGATCAATTAAGTCCCTGTCCCAGCTCAGTAAGTACTAAATCACAGGCAGGCAGCAGTGCTTCTTCGAGCTCAGGGGTTAAAATGACCAGCTTTGCTGAGCAGAAATTCAGGAAGTTGAATCACACAGATAGTAAAAGCAGTGGAAGCAGTTCTCAGAAAACCACACCAGAAGGTTCTGAGCTGAACATCCCTCATATGGTTGCTTGGGCTCATATTCCCGAGGAGGCATCTGTTCCTCAAGGAAGAGACACTACACAATTACTGGCTTCTGAAATGGTACAGCTTAGGATGAAGCTAGAGGAAAAGAGGCGAGCCATTGAAGCACAGAAGAAGAAAGTTGAAGCTGCATTCACAAAGCAGCGGCAGAAAATGGGAAGAACAGCATTTCTCAATGTCGTGAAAAAGAAAGGTGATGGGGTATCACCTCTCCGAGAGGAAGCAGCAGGAGCAGAAGATGAGAAGATATTCACTGACAGCAATCGGTTGAAAGAAAAAGAATCTCAAAAATCAGATGACCAAACTAGTAAGACTTCAGAATTAATAAAAGAAAACCCAGAAAATTCTCATAGCAAATGGTTAAAATCTCCTGCTGCTTCTGGGGATGCTGAAAAGCAATGGAATTTAGCAAGCCCCTCAGAAGAAAATCTTAATGACGGAGATCTCTTAGAATATACAAAATCCATTGAAAAACTAAACTCTTCCCTACATTTTCTACAACAAGAAATGCAGCGTCTATCCCTCCAGCAGGAGATGTTGATGCAGATGAGAGAGCAACAGGCTTGGGTTATTTCTCCTCCTCAGCCTTCTCCTCAGAAGCAGATTCGGGACTTTAAGTCTTCTTCAAGGCAAGGAGGAACTCCAGCTCCAGTTGCACCTTTCTCACAGGAATCTCCTCGCTCTACACATCAATCTCCACAGTCTTCCAACAGGAAGAATGCCTCGTTTCACATTAAAATGCAAAGGACTCCTAGGCCAAATGAACTGAAAATAACACCTCTAAACCGTACCTTGACTGCCCCACGGTCTGTGGACAGTCTTCCCCGTTTGAGGAGGTTTTCTCCCAGTCAGGTTCCCATTCAGACTAGATCATTTGTTTGCTTTGGGGATGATGGTGAACGTGTAAGCGAACCTCAGTTAAAGGGAAATCTTTTGAAGGAAGTCAAGTCTACAGAAGAGGTAGCAAAAGAAGAGGGACCAAAACTGCCAAAACAGGGTGAGCAGAAGTTGGAGGGAAAGGAGATTAAGCCTATTGAATCTAATGTTTCTGAAGTATTATCTCAGCCTGTCACAGAAACTGTCTGCCTCACCCCAAATGAAGATCAGCTAAACCAACCGATTTTACCACCTCCAGCTCCCAAAACAGCTAACTTAATTGAAGTTTCCCTATCAGATTTGAAGCCACCAGAAAAAAGTGAGGTATCTGTTGAGAAATATGAAGGTGAGAGTGATAGAGAACAGTTTGAAGATGACCAGAAAGTGTGTTGTGGATTCTTTTTTAAGGTAAGAGAACTAATGGATGTGTATGTCAACTGTTAAGCTTTGCTTGAATCTTTAATTGAGATGTGGATGTCGCTGATAGTTGAATTCAAAAGAGATGGTACTGCAATTCTAAATGTGCAAGCTTGTCTTTTGGACTTGGTTAATTTGACATTGTAAGAGTGGTGAGATTCTACCATATTGCAGTTCTGAGCATGCTAGAGTATCCCTTTCCATTCATAGCTTTGGAAGAGTGCTTGGAGGTTTTGGTGAGAAGATGCATGCTGAATGTAGATTATTTTTAACATATGTTTTGGTGATCTTGATTAAACATGCTCACCTCTCACCTTCACTTCCCCACCTCACTCCCAAATTTAAGTAAAAGTTTTTGAAGTACATAACAGCTTGCATTTTTAAAAATTATTCACATTTTTGAATTGCACTTTGAAGAGCCTTTTCCCCTCTCTCAACTGGCTAAGAAAGTATAGTCTGCTGAGACTCCTTTTTCAAGTTTGTACTTGGGAGCACTCTTTGGAGACTTTATTAAAGAGCTGTATTCAGACAGGCTTTTAACTATAATGCATATTGTAAGACAGTGGTCTAGACTAATTTCCATCTTGGAATACCCCAAAATTTTGTATCATGGATCTAGATGCACCTAGCTTGTCTGGAAACATTCTTCAGGTCTAACAAAACACCTGGCTTGCTCAGAAGTTACTTTTATATGGTGCATAATTATTGGGGTTTGTGATAATTACCTTCATGTTCATACATGTAGAACCTTCCAAAGCTAAAAGAAGTTTATGCTATGTGGGATCTGACTCAAAACTAAAATATCTCACTTAGCAAGTTTTCTCATATCAGTGTTGAGTTTTATTTGAGTCAGGAAGGAAAAATTCCATTATGAAGTTTTTAAGACTCTTAAGAAAAATCTTCAAAAATAAACTTATTTCAAATACTGCAAGAGTATGTTAGGATACCCAGTGTACAGAATTAAGTGTCTAATAACTTGACAAAATCAGTTGCTGGATTAAGAGATCTTAATATTTTTGGTCCTTTTCCTTCAAAAACGGTTGCTAGGATGATCAAAAGGCAGAAAATGATATGGCAATGAAACGAGCAGCATTGTTGGAGAAGCGTTTGAGAAGGGAAAGAGAGACTTTGCTTCGAAAGCAGCAGCTGGAAGCAGAGCTAGAACATAAGAAGGAAGAGACGAGGTAAAACTACATGTCCTGATCCAAATGATCAGTAATGGTGAACATAAAAATGTCTGGTTTAGTTAAAAGTGTAACCTGCATGTCAAAAATTTGCATCTTAATATCCAGGTTATTCACTGTTAGAGCCAGAAGTGCAGAGGAGCCCAGCTGGCCCTGCAGGACAGCAGGTGGCATCAGTCCGTAGCGCTCCGGGGCTGGGAGCTGGGCTCCCCTGAGCACAGCTCCTCAGAGCACGGTTCTGAGGGAGCCTGTATCCCTCAGGGTTCTTTCTGCACAAATGCACAATGTTCACTCAGTTACAGCAATGAAGCTCATAAACCTGCGTTTGGTTTTATTAGGTAGCAATATCCCAAAAAGTTTAAACTCTCTGAAAATTGTAAAAAAATGTAAAAGCAATTGTCTCTTACTGGTGTTTGAGAACATTGAAGTTCCAAAAATCTGATGCCTGTGTTGTCCTCTCTGTGCTAGCTGCAGTCCCTTATTTGGGACGTTTCTTCTACTGAATTTTTTTGGTAATTTCTTAGACGCAAAACAGAAGAAGAACGTCAGAAGAAGGAGGATGAACGAGCACGGAGAGAGTTTATTAAGCAGGAATATATGAGAAGGAAACAACTAAAGCTTATGGAAGACATGGATACTGTCATAAAGCCACGTTCCCTCTCAATCAAACAAAAAAAGCCACGTCCAAAGTCTATTCATAGAGATCATATTGAATCACCTAAGACACCAATCAAAGGTCCACCAGGTAACAAAGGTTTATGTGGAAAAAGAGTCTGTTCATGCTAAAACACCAGCTTGGTTTTTGGTCCTAACAAGCACGTGCGTTTATGAGTGTCTTGTGCTAATTGAAACTGCACATGACCAAACTGGAAAACAAAATTTGGCATAGAAATGGAAAGATGAATGTCACTTACCTGCTATGCATGCATGCATATATCAACAAACAAAAATGTTAGCTTCTGAAAACCCAGTGGAGGGACGAACGTGTGTTGCAAGTTTCACACATACCCATGTCTTCTTCACTAATCTCTTCTTGCACCTGTAGAGCTAAGAATGAATAAAAGTTGGGAGATAAGAGATCAATAAATAAAATGATGACCATAAGGTAAGAATACTTAAACTCACACAATATAGACAAAAATAAAATTTAAAAGTTACTTTTATGTTTCATGGTTTTTTTCTATTTTGCTCACCAGCTGCATGTATAGTTAAGAACATAGCAACACTAACCATGTGGAACAACTCAGCATTCTTTTAGATACAAAAGAACTTGCAGTAATGACTGGAAGAAGTATTGCCAATTTACAATTAGAAAAAAGTAACCAGATTGCTCAGAGATCCTTTTTGTTACAGCCTCCTCTACCCTTGTTATTGTGCTGCATTTGCTCTGGCTCCTTCCCTCCATCTTCCAGTGTAATTTAAAGTATTTCCTTAACACCTTCCAAGAATCCGTCCCAAGCTTTAAATTAAGTCTCTTAGGCTCTCTTTCAAGAGGGCTTATTAACTTTAATTGCATTCTTTGATTTGCATAGTGCCAATATTCCCATGACCATGCTTCCCATTAGTGCTTAGTCTGAGCCCATCCCCGGTGGCTGCCAAAGGCTGGGTGTCAGCAAGTGTTGACATGAAGTGCAGCACATATGCATGCAGGTATATCATGGATGGGTGTTAGTCCCATGCAGAAAAGCTCTTACTGACTTGGAGATGCTGGTGTTGTCTGATGAACAGACTCTCCTACTTGCATAGGTTTATGAGCTTTAACTTTGTTTTTATCCAGGTTCACAGCTTTATCGTGTTTTTTCAGTATCTAGTCTTTCATTGGCATCGCTGAATACAGGGGACAATGAGAGTGTGCAGTCAGGCAAGAGAACACCAAGGTAAAGCTAAAATAACCATTTCATTTAATAAAATTTGATAATCAGCTATGTAAAACTAGCCTGAATTTTTTAGAGGTCGTGTATATATTGTGTACTCTGAGAACAGGTATGTTTTCCTCATTTGAGATAGTTTCCACTGTCAGACATTCAGGAACCAAGCCATGATCATTTGTTTTGCAAATTTTACCAAGTAAACCAGTTGGGCAGGTATAAATGAGGTCAAAACAAAATGCTGTTCACACAGCCTCTCTAATTCACCTGCTTGTATCGAAGTCTCTACTTGTGCTTATTTTACTAAACCTGTATGCTAAGTGCAACTACGTAGCTGCTTTTCTTTTTTAACATAGAAGTTTCTTTTCTCTTTGGTTTTTTTTCCTTTAGCAGTTATGCAGGGAAATATTGAATGCTCACTTGGACTTCAGCCTTTTCCAAACGCCAGAATTTATTTTGCATTAAAAATCACCTAAAAATAATGGAAAAAATATTTTTAATACAAAATCTTTGTTATCATTCAGAGGAGAATTATTTCTGTGAACTACTTGATAATATTCAGACAAAGTTATTTTTTTAATATAAAAAAGAAGTAAGGAAGAAAGGCAAACTAGGAGAAAGGGCTTGATAAGCAGTACTACATATTATGATATCGCATGTCGTTTTCACGGTGACTACACATTACTCATCAGCTCTGACAAGCCTGCAGCTGGCTTCAATTGACTTCTCAATTACCTTGATGTCTCAAGAACTGACTTTCCAGTTATTACATAAGAAACTTTCATAAATTATCCAATTAGCCTAATCTCTTTTGTCATCTCTTAAAAATGTTTCAGTTGAGAGGGGGGTTTTTTCCAGCTATATTAGCTATTACAAAAGGCTTGATGTTGCTCATCTACACAGGCTTTGCAGGAGATGACCCATGTGTATGGAGCTGTAGTTGTACAGTGCTGTACTGTGCTTGTAATGAGCAGTACATCTTCCTCAGACTTTGGATTTGTTTAAGGGATTGAGACTTTTAAAACATTATAAAAGTAAAAGAGTTGCAAGAATTTTCAGTATCTTTCCAAACCCATATCATCGCCTTGTCCTCGCATCACCATTGTCTTTGATGATCCCACTGAGAGAATCTCAGTGACACATTTGTCACAGTCTTCATGCAGGTGCTAATCGCAAAAGGTTTAGGATATATTATAAATTCAATTTTCATCTGTTGCTGATTTTACTAAAAATGAGCATGCACACAAATGTTGATATAATACCACTTTTTTCCTTATTCTGTGCCTTTTTCTGACTTAGAAGACTTCCATTCCAAGCTGCAAATTTGACTGGCTTTTGCAGTAGCCACAATCAAAAATACTCTAAATATCTTGTAATAATTTAAGAAAACTTGGCAGTCTTGCTTAGGCCTGTAAATGCAAAATTATGCACATTTGAGTGCAGCCTGAAGATGTACAGCACCAGAAGTTACTGCTTGTGAAAACAAAAACTAAAAGGGAAATTGTTTTGCTGTCTTGAATACAGCAGTTCTCACTGCCAGTTGTTGCAGCCATAAGTATAAATTAACTAAATTTTTACTTCATCATTCTATCAAGAACTGGTTTGTTCAGTACATGAGATAACATTGGTTTGCCAGTACATGTTAAAAGTACCACGAATTTCCACTTAGTAATTCTCTTTCACAACCAAGAACATCTATTAGGTTTCTGTCCCTCAAATGTAGCCCAAAAATTGACTAACATATACCTAACCTAAAGACCAACTTTTTGCATCACTCGAAACGCACTAAATAACGTGCATTTAGGTTTACAGTTTATCGTTGAAATCATTGTGTTCTACCTTGATACAGTTTGCCTTCTTTTCATATCAGAAGGCTTCTCAGCTGAACATTGTACATTTTTTTAATAGATTTTAAAACTAATGTTTAGGTCTGAATCTGTGGAAGGATTTTTATCTCCGAGTCGCTGTGGTAGTCGTAACGGCGAAAAAGATTGGGAAAATGCATCTACAACTTCCTCAGTCGCCTCTGCTACAGAGTACACAGGTCAGTGACAACAGTAGTCAGAAAAGTACCTGCCTATCAGTGGTTCTGTGCATGAAAAGTTTTTGGTGACCTTGATTTGGCTTCCTAAAACTTGATTGAGTTTTACCCTTCAAAGTAGAGGGTAATAATACAAGGTTAACATTTAAAATCCAAAATAAAAGTACTGACTCAATAGCATTTGTGATAACCAGAACAAACTGCAGTCTGGCTCAGAACGGCATGTGGGCTCACACATCACTCTCTACTTCAGTAGTGTCTCTAGCAAGGCACAAAGCATAACATTTCAACTCAATTTAGAACAGTTACAAAATTCAAAAACCAAATTGCAACTGCAAAAAAATCTGTTTAGCAATGCAAATATAAATATTCTGCACTATTTGTTTCCTAACAGATCCTTTGTTGTTTATTAAGAACTTTATGGTCTGACTACTAATTCTTTATTATATTATGAAGCAAATGAAAATGTTATTTTCCTCCCTTTTCTCTAACCATACTACATGTGATACTGCCAAGCCCTTGCATCATCAGGATTATAAAAGCATCACTTTTGCCAACCTAGTATAACTTTCTTTGTGAAAAGAGTAGCACGAGGTTAGGTGTTTTCTAGGCTTTTTCCCCCCAAACCTTAGACAAACTGAGATTTAAGTTTAAATTTAATTGACATTTGTACATTATTTTCCTTTCCAAGACTTGGAATTGGTACTTACATGTTGGGTTTTTTCAAATGATCTTGATCCAAATACGCATATATTTCAGAAATTAAAACGGGAGCTTTCTTCTTCAACCAGATGAAGCAAGTCATTTTACAGACAGAATAACCAGACAAGTGTAAGGCCAGGTCTTCTACCCCTGGTTTTGGGTAAAACATTTCTGGAATTCCAAAGAGGACAGGCAACAGTTACTCTAAGCACTGCATATGCCTCATTGTTACACCTCTCACCCTTGAAATCACAGGTGTAGAAAAAGAAAAAGAAAGACTTTGCTCTCTCCTGACAACAGAAATTTTAGTTAAAAAGCAAAATGTTTTCTGTTCATAGAAGAGATCCTCTGAGAGAAAAAATATTTACCAAGGCTGCCAGTAATAATGATTTAATAACAAAAACCACATTTGTAAGTAAATTCGGTGACAGCTAAATGACATTTACTTGTTTGTGAAATTTATGGTCTCTAACCTTATTCTGTATTATTCCTGGATTTGTGTTTCTATGCATGCAAAATTTCCACACCAGAAGTGCTTCACAGCATTCAAAGTAACTCCTTGTTGGCTTATTGATAAATTTAGCTGATTTGTCGTTCCTCTTCCACAGGACCAAAGCTCTTCAAAGAACCCAGTGCAAAATCCAATAAGTATATAATTCAGAATGCACTGGCACATTGCTGCCTGGCTGGAAAAGTAAATGAAGGTCAAAAGAAAAAGATCCTGGAGGTAAGAATATTTTTCTCCTAAAAGCATAAACACCTATGTCAAATCAAAGTCAGGCATTATGGAGACTCTTAAGCATAAATGCAGATATTGAAAGTAATCCTCAGAGATTAGTGAAGGGATTGAGTAACTTCTGTGACTTGCTTCCTGTGTAGGCAGAAAGGTTCTCCCGTGCTGTAGAAAGAAGAGCTGTTAATTTGTACATGCAGCACAGGAAGCTGAATTAATTCACGTTTCATTAATAGTTATTGCTTGTTTTATGGGGGAACTTCAATATCTAGGCTTTCATAATTTGCTCACAAAGTTGTTTTCCTTATACATAGAGATCCTCAAATTGAGAACTTTAGAACTAAAGCACAGCACCCTGATGAACAGAAAGAATTGAAATACATCCCTTCTAGGCTCTTCTCCAGTTTCTAAGCAGTAGGGCAAATTCAGGACCTTCTACTACAGGAAGGTGCCTTCCAGTCTTCTCTCTTACACTGCTATAAGCCTTTCTGAAGATGCACAAATATTGTAAGGGTCAGAACTCAGGGACAGTGTGTTTCCAGGCAAAAGGAGTGACACAGAGTCTGAGCCTCGAGAGTAACAGGACTGTTCATTTACCACCGATGACAAATACAACGGATTAACTGATATCAAACCTCACAGACACTTGGAATCCAGATTGAATTTCTTTGCTGGAATAAACTTCACAGCGGTGTTTCTTGCCCTTTCTTCTATTCATAATCCTTCTGCTTCTATGTCTAGATGTTGCTTTCTCTGTCTTTCCAGATGCTTTCTGGAAATACCAAGTCAGGAATCAGGACAGACTCTTGCTGTTTAAGTAACTGGGAGCAAAGTGACCCTCAGAAATCCTAGAAAAAAATAGCTGCAAAAATGTCATGCTTAACTGTAGGATGAAGCATACATCACTTGATAGGAGCTGTGTGTGTTCAGGGCATGTGTCCCATAGAAGGTCTGTTAGGTGGAATAGGAATCTGAAGATTTCAGCTAATAAAGAACTTTTGTTCAATACATTTCAACTGACTTCACAGTTTAACCAAGCTTGATTGGATTTAGGGATGACTGAAATTCCATTTTAGCACCAGAGGATCTTTCAGACATATCGAGACACATCTGAAGTTTCCTATTCCCAAACTTGCAACTATTAGACCAGCTTGATGAAATGGATTATGAAAAGAATTTTTATTTGGTCTACAAAAAGACTTTTAGGATGTCTGTTCTTGAGGTACAACTAAACAAGTATAGCTGAAATTGTAAATTAAGTTTTGCTTGAGATGGGTATCTATCATATCAAAATACAAATAGGCGAAGCTTAGCAAATTCTCATGATTGAAAATAGAGTCTTTTAGTGGACAGAGTTAGACATAAGTTTCAGCTCTGGTAGAAAACTAATGCAAAATGAAAGCTAATGATTTGGAATGTTTTCTAATTACAATGCAAAATTCATATTCTGATTTTTTTTTTTCTTTCTTTCTTTTAAAGGAAATGGAAAAATCTGATGCCAATAATTTCTTAATCTTGTTCCGGGATTCAGGCTGCCAGTTCAGATCTCTGTATACGTACTGCCCTGATACTGAAGAAATCAATAAATTAACGGGAATAGGTCCCAAGTCTATCACAAAGAAAATGATAGAGGGACTGTATAAATACAACTCTGACAGGAAGCAATTTAGCCACATACCTGCCAAAACTTTGTCTGCCAGTGTTGATGCAATTACCATTCACAGCCATTTGTGGCAAACCAAGAGACCAGTAACTCCTAAGAAACTTTTACCCACCAAGGCATAGTAGATGGGAAAAAATTTGCTTGAGACAATTATGATAAACTTGCACTTCATCTTTACTGCCTATAGGAAATAGATTTCTAGTTGCCAACAAGACTCTTAGA
This sequence comes from Callaeas wilsoni, assembly GCA_013398955.1. NCBI lineage: Eukaryota > Metazoa > Chordata > Aves > Passeriformes > Callaeidae > Callaeas > Callaeas wilsoni. The sequence continues at coordinate 8,265 of VWPU01007898.1, read as the reverse complement.
ACTTAAAACTGGACACAGAGTTCTATTACCATGTCCAACTGGAATGTAAACACAGTGTTTAGGAGTGCAGAAGATTAACTCTTAGGTGAATAATTATGAGTGATTACAGAAATGTTTGACTTGTGTGGAGATTTGTATGTGCTAATGCAACATATAGAGTATATTTGCTCTGTATTTTGATTAGATACACTGAAGCACTGAATGTTCCTCTTTAGTGACTCAAACTACATTTTTTACATCTGTTGCCTTATATGTTTGTATTTGTGCTTGTCTTGAAATATTTTTCTTTCACTAAAGAAAAACTTCTTAATATTCTCAATACCATCGAATTTTGCATACTGACTTACAGTAAAGACTAAATGATAAATTGTATGTCACTGAATAACAGCTGAATGGGTCTGTTCTCCAAGATCCTTACTGTGTGCTGTAACAAAATCAAGATTCATTCCCCTGTGTATTTATAATTCTTTTTCAATTAAATAGTACTGATTTGCTTATAAACTAAACAGTAAAGGAAAAACCTTTTAACTGCTTGAAGTTTTCTTCAAATGAATTATTTAACAACTCAGGGTAAAGTTAGGTGATGCAATTATTTCTGTTTCAGTAAGTTGCCATCTGAGATGTAATGACTGACCATGTGCATGTTCATAACACCGTTAAAACTCAAAAAGATTTGGTAGGTCTCTGAAATGGTTTAAGCAAGTGTGCATTCATTGCTTTGCCCTGTTCCAGCTGGAGAGAGAGCACACGGTCAGGTCCTGCTTCTTCAAGGAAGGAATAGGAACTCGTGAAGCCTTCAGAACTAGATCCCTGATGTTGCCTAACAGAGCACTAAATATTCAGAAGAATCACAGAATTCACTAAGTCACAGATCTTTGAGAAGTTGTGTATCTAATTCCCATTGATTTTAAGATCCAGGTCACTTCTTGCCTTCAGATCTGCCAACTCAGACTTGAATCAGTTTTCTAGGGAATAGACATCTGATAAGAATTTTCAGTGTGTCTTCGTAAATTGTTTTCTTGACACTAACAGGTGATGTCTTGTGACACAGTAATTTTTAAGTACATACAGCAAAAAAGCCTAACTGACATTTCAGTAAATCTATAACATGACCATTTGCAAAACCAAACTCTAGGCATATTTCAGTATTATTTATAAAGGGCTGCATTTTATTTCAAAACAGTGTTTGATTATTTTATAAATCACTATCCCGTTTCAGTGTTTGTTTCTCTTATAATTTGCTTTTAACATAGCACTGTTCTGAAAAAAACAAAAAAGGAAAACACAAACTTGAAGCCTCCCCTAAACCTGTGGCTATTTTGATAACATCATACACCAGAGAATTTTTTGGGGGGGAGGGAAATCTCATTCTCAGGAAAAGACTTGAATGATTTGTGATTCTGTTCTGTTTCAGTGTTGTGACAACTCCATTCACATAAGACAGTGTTGTGCTATAAGTATGTAGTCCATTCAGTTTCATGGGAGACTAAAATGATATTCGTATTTCTCTCATTAAACTGCTTTGAGAGAAACTGCCTCACTACTACGATGTGCTCATTTACTTAGAGAAAAGATGCACAGGAATGAGATGTCATTAAGCAGTTTAGAACAGTACTTTTTTAAATTATTATAAGGCCTTAGGCATCAGTGCATCTGGATTATAAACATTTTCTCAAAAATGCTGTCAGTTTACTGTAATTTATGTTCTTATATTTATGTATATTTGTTAAAACTGTAAAAAAAGAAAAAACACTTTAAAATACATGTTTAATATGTATGTGGCTCAAAACTATTTGTGGTTAGCTGATTCCTACTGTTTGCATGTATATCACCGGGGTATGTAACTCTTATATTTCAAGTGTATACATATTGTGTATATAGGATATAAATAATATTAAAAAGGGGGAAAGAGGGTTTGCACATTCTGCCTGTTAGACACTTCCTACACATACCATTGTAGGAACATCCTGAGTAACAATATGAAACTGTGTATAATATACAGTGATTCAAGAAACCAGGAGGTTGGAATTAACTGACACACATATGGTGAATAACTTCAAAAGAAGTTTTATCATGGGAGGCTTTTTATTTCTAAAATCTGTTCTATGATTTAACTGAAGATTTGCAACACCATAAAGACACATGCATCAATCTAATTAAAGTGAGCTTAAATACGTGACAGGAATTCTTTGAGTACTTTTAAATATATCTGAATGTATTATGAAATTTGCATTTGTCAACAGGTTAAAGATTTGTGCAATGTCTAAAAGTAGAATGTGAATAATGCCGTTGAAAATTTCATTGCTCGCAGTATAAGGTTTTACTTAATACAGGAAAAGTAAAGCTAGAGATGCTTTTCCTTTTTAAGCCTGCAAATTTTCTAATTACAGTGGATCTTTGGTTGGGATCATGTTTAAAAAAAAAGAAGAAAAAAAAAAAAAAAGAAAGCTTTCCATAAAGGCCAGTATTTATCACTGACCTTTCCAGAACACACTGGTGCTTTCATCAGGGGTATTATTATTGTTGCTACGACTGAATTGCCAAACTCTCGTCTTAGTTTTTGGAGCAAAATTTCATATTCTAACAGTCATAATAGCTACTGATTTTTTTTTAAATGTTAGTATGACTGTTAGTTTTTATTATTTGGCTGTTTAAAGCCAAATTCAGCTATTTAATTATGATTTATTGGGCACTGTTGAAAAATGTACAGTGTATTGTGTGCTTACTTGTCCACTTCTATGGAGCATAGCTTCCATATTTTTTCAAATGCTGTGCTGTAAAATATTGTCATTGCTACTTATGTGGTACAGTGTAGTTTTTTCCTTTCATTTAAATAAAAGCATGGCACCAAAATAACTTTTTTTTTGTTTTCTTGCTTACCTCTAAATATAAACTGAAATTATAAAATATTCACATTAATGTTTAAATCTTGTTTCTTTTCATATTTCAGCAACGTGGAAATAGTAGGAAATATGCACCCTCATAATTTCTTCTTTTGTTTTCCATCTTTGGTCACACTTCCATGCATAATCTAGCTCTCTGATGTTATCAGAGGAAGGCTGTTGAATAATTGAATAGGCTTCATATTTCATTTGTGAGGACAACAAGGTGTTACCCTGTTCTCTTCAGAAGTGAATTTCACAATTTTAAGTCATCTGATAAACTTCTGGGCTCTGGTTAGCTTCCATTTTTCCAAAGCCACAGAAACTTACTGGTCAGGTTAATAGGTTTGCTTCAGACTGAAAGGTTGTCAAGGTAAACTCAAGTCTTATCTTTGTCAAGGTACTGTATAAAGCATGTGTGTGACTTCTAGTGAAATGGTTTGTACTTGCTAGTGATGTATCCTGAACAGAAACACTATCAAAAAAATGAGGAGTCTCTTCCAGATTTGTAAATTAGCAATGTTTCCAGTCCAAATCATGCCTTTTTTGGAGTATTGCGTGGTCCTGCTGGGTTACAGAGTAAAAGCAAGGACTTGCTGAAAGTGGCCATGACATCCCTGCACTGTCAACAGGCAGACTGAATTGCTGGGCTAACTTACACAGATCAAGAATCTCAAAATTGCAGACCTGTTTGAAGGGCAACTTCAAGAATACCAGCAATCTGACAACAGGGCTTTTAATGCTGAATTGAAAACTACTGTGGAAGAAAATTAATAGCTTTCCCTACTCCCCCTGAAAACTGGTTATTTTTCAGCCATCTCAGTCAGTTCACTGTACAGCATCACAAACAGGCTGACACAAGCAAGGAATTATGTTGGAACACAAACACCCAGTTGCATCCAGTAAAGCTATTTTTTCAGTGGTGAGCCCAGCTCAAAATTTTCATCTAAAACCACCCTTTGTACAGATCTGCTTTAGAACAGACTTTGTTTTTTATCTTTTGGCAAGTAACACTGTCCCTGAGAAGCTTCAGCTCATGCCCTGGTTAATTTGACATCATATGACTGTACTGTGTGCCTGAATTTGTACAGAATTTCTGATTCAAAATTTGTGCTGCTGTGGGATCCAGTGCAGAGAGTTATGCTTAGAACAGAAGGTTTCGGATCGATCGCCACACAAATGTGATGCAAAAAATAGCTTTGTTTCTCAAATCCAGCTCTACTGATCAGATCGATGTCAGATGTCTTTTTTCTAACAAGTTAATAAAAAAGACACAGGGCTAAACCTTTAACTGTTTAGATCTTTTCAAGCAGCAAATTAGCATTTCTTTCCTGCCTTGTTACTAATTTCACGAGCTGAATAAGCAGCTTGAAGAATTGTGGCTATAAAGATGTATCTTGACAGCCACAGCCCTTTACAGCTGCTTTTACATTTTCTAGTTAAATAAATGAAAAACAACAAAAGGGGAAAAATCCTCTATAAACATTCTTATTCCAGGTACAGATGGCAGAGAAAAAAAGGTTTATTTAACATGTACAGCATTTTTGTTCATTTATAAGCAATTTAATTTTAAAAGCAATCTGTTCTATTTAGGAAAAAAAAAATGTGATGTGTGTTTGATACGCATACATAGAAATGCACATTTACCTGCAGACTTATATGCTTACATACAGAATAAAAAAACCCATGTTTTATTTAGACAACCACAGCAATGAGTCAAACATGGTAGGGGAGTTACTCCAGTTTATTTCCTTCTAGCAAGAAAGAAAAGCAGCTCTTACACTCAAAACTACTGCTCCTGTAAGAGGCAAGGAAGCAATATACAACTTGCACATTTCAGTACAAACTCTTTGGGAGATGGAGTTCTTTTAACCAAATTTCTGGATTCAAGGATAATGCTGATGGATGCTAGAAAGAACTGTCTCTGATCAGAAGAGCTAATAACCATCAGGATTCAAGAAAGGCCAGAAAACAGCACAAGTAAGGTAAGCATTCAGTGAAAAAAAGTAATTTAAAACTTTCTTCAGACTCTTATTCAACATTACAAACAACTTGATATATATAAAATGCTTAGGGGTAAATAAGTATTTCATTATCCACTAAAAAATTTGTTTAAGCAAGATACTAAAAGAATTTTTTTCATGTGTTTAAGTTTGGAGTTAATGGTATTTGACCTTTATGGATACATACTAAGAAATATCTATATGTACTTCTGTGTCACAGTTAATGGAGCTTTGCAGAAAGACTCAAAGCTAATATGGACCTTTCCATCATGGCAGCTGTGTCTTATTATTTCTTCATCATCACTGATCTAAATGTCTGCATACAAGACCTGGCAAGGCCCCACAAGCCTGCAATTATTTAAATTACTTGAAGCCAGATTATACTTCGGCTCAGTATTTTTCTTGTTTAAGCTACATGAAACCGGAGCTGTGGTGCTGACATAAAGAATTCTATAGATTATGCAAGAATTCTGCTGAATTGTCACCTCAGAGTTCTGGAAATCCTTTCTTGAAATCAGAAAAAAATGTTTCAGAATAAAGTTTTGAACAGAATTTTTTTCCTAGGTTTTTACAAGAACATGCAAATATAACATAAAATGCCAAGAGTTGAATGGCTCTGTTGCAAGTACAGAAAATCGAGACTGGCCCATTTTTAGGCCAACACCCAGAATCACAGAATGAGCTGAACTGGAAAGGACTCACAAGGATCATGGAGTCCAGCTCCTGGCCCTGTACAGGACAGTCCCCAAGAATCCCACCATGAGCCTGAGAGCACTGTCCAAAGGCTTCTTGAGCTCTGGCAGGCTGGTGCTGTGAGCACTTCCCTGGAGAGTCTGTGCCAGTGTCCAACCATTCTCTGGGGGAAGAACCTCTTCCTGATGTCCAACCTAAACCTCCCGTTACAAATTTCAGGCTATTCCCTCGGGTCCTGCCACCATCACCCCAGAGGAGAGATCGGTGCTTGCCCCTCCTGTTCCCCTCACAGGGAAGTTGTAACTGCAGTGAGGTCTCCCCTCAGTCTCCTCTTCTCCAGGCTGAACAGACCCAGTGACCTCAGCCACTCCTCTTGGCTTCCTTTCAAGGCCCTTCGCCATCCTCTTGGCCTCCTTTGGATGGTCTCTAACAGCTTAATGTCTGGTTTATGTCGTGGTGCCCAAAACTGCCTCCAGCACTGGAGGTGAGGCCGCCCCAGTGCAGGGCAGAGCGGGACAATCCCCTCCCCTCCGCTGGCCGGCTGGCGATACTGTGCCTGCTGCCCCCGGGCAGGGATGTCCCTCCTGGCTGCCAGGGCACTGCTCCCTCATGTTCAGCTTGCCCTGGACCAGGACCCCCAGGTTCCTTTCCACGGTGCAGCTTTCCAGCATCTCATTCCTCACCTGCAACGTTTGTAAAACAGTCACACAATTACTATTTTCTTTTCTGAAGTGCTCCAAGCACACACTGCAGCGCCCTGGTTTGTCACTAGGCAATGCAGATATCCTCCTCCACTAATCCTGATTTTCAAGCTCTCTGAAACCCACACCCAACAGCTTTGCTGTTCCTGGGAGTTACCTTCTTTGCAGTAATGAGTATGGAGTTCAAAGCAAGCTGAGACCATCCCAAACACGTTTCTATGCTTAAGTCAGAGCTGCAAACAACCAGAGAACAAGATCTTCCACTGGCTGTCTTCCCATAGGATGCTACTGTATGTATCCTCACCAAAACTTAGTAATAATATGATTGTCACCCAAAGCAGGGCCACCAACTACTGCTCCCTATTCTTCCATACTTCTTCTGGATAGTTCTTGAAATCTCTTTCTGGAGTATAGGAATTTGCTGCTTACCTGTAAAAAATCCAACATTCTGAGCAGGAAACAGGATAATTTTAAATTCATAATTTTCCTATCAGGTCCATAAGTGGGAAGAAGCTTTATCTTTCTTGCCCTCCAGAGATACAGTCTCACAGATTTGGTCTCAGGACCTCCACTGAAAACAAAGCTACTACACAAAACATTAGTAAACTACTGTAAAACCATTCTAAAATCAAGATTAAATTTAAAAGCCTGTGTTAATGTAGAATATTGTAGGTTAAACAGAGTTTTAAATTGACTTTTTGTATCTATGCTCAGTAAAGTTATATATACTGCTCAGTTTAGACAATTAAATAATCTTGTTTTTCCACAATCCCTCTGATTTATCATGTCTACTGTATCATATGTGTGGGGAAAACAGTTTCATTTCTGTAATTACATTTCTCTTAAGCAGCGCCTCCAAAGGCAACTATGTAACAAGTGATAGCTTTGGAAGTAAGTGGCCGTATTCAGTGTTTCACCAGCAAATCCATATTCCTGAGAAGTGAAGCTGGGACTTGAACAAAAGGAACCATAGAGTTCCGTTCCACATTCCTTGCACATGCCTGGCAGAGTCACTGCTGTGCAGCCAGGTGCACTCCTCACTGGACAGCCTTTGGGACATTTGTTTGTATTCCTGTTCAGAAAGAAGAGAGAAAAAATAACACGATTCCCCCCTGCCCTTCAGCAGATCCTCAGCAAAACAGTTAGCAAGTAGACTTGGCCTCACTGACATTTTGTGAATGTGACAGAGAATCCAGTTCAGCTTCAGTCAAATCCTTGACAACCTTCCCTGGATCTCTGATGCATGGCACATATGCCTAATTTAAAAAAAAAAATCGTGCATCAGCTTGTCAGAAAATTGCCACCATCTCCATTTTGGCAGGGCCTGCCAGTGCACTGCAGTGTGCTCGCAAGCACTCTGTCCAAGTGCTGTACTTGCATTTTAACATCATTTTCTGGATTGCATCTCACCATTACATACAAACACAGAGCAAGCTTATTGACTGTTCACCATAATGACTCTGAGGTGCCATAATCTTTTGACAAGTACGAAAATGTAACTGAAATGAATACATCTTCATAAAACACAGGTATCACACATGCATACGTAAGATTTCTGTAAATCCGTGCTTTGCTCAACAGCCTCAAAAAGCAGATGACAGCATAAGCACACTAAAAAAATCCCTGGCTGACCTGAAACGCGGCAGCACCTCATGCAGTACTTAAAGGTGCTGCCAACAAGCCTTAAGCCTGCGCCGCACGAGCAGAAAGCCGGGTGGTGGCAGACGGGCAGTGCCGCTCCTGCCCTGCTCGTGTGCTGTGAGCGCTGGGTGCCTCGGGTGCGTCGGAGGGCACATGACGGCTCGGGAAGCCCCAGGAACACGGCCTGGCCGCCCTTTGTGAGGGGACACCGCGCTCTGGGCGAGTGTTCCCACCGGCAGGAGCACCGGGGGGCGGTCGGGCTGCGCCCGGCCGGAACCGGCGGGGGGATGCGGGGGATTCTGCACCTGCCGGGGAGCAGCTGCGGCCCCGCCCGGCCCGGCGCGG
>VWPU01007897.1:110919-124317 GCA_013398955.1 Callaeas wilsoni | reverse complement strand
CTGGCGCTGCCCCGCCGCCCGCCGCGGCCTGCCCCCGCGCCGGAGCCGCAGCTGCGGGCGGAGGCGCAGCTGCTGGTGAGCCGGCTGCGGGAGGAGGGGCAGGAGGTCGGGGAGGCCGCGGGGCAGCTGCCGTGGCTCTGCCGTGTTCTGGAGCAGCTGCCCCAGCCCCGCGCCTTCGAGGTCGTGGCGGCGGCGCTGGCTCTGCTTGAGCCGGGCCGTGGCGCCGAGCAGGCCGGAGACGGGGATCGGGATGGGAGCAGCCTAGACGGGTACCAGGCGGGTGCTGGAGGAGATGGAGGCACCGCCGGGCTCCTGCTTTCCTGGCTGCTGGGCGACCCGGAGCGATTTTCTGCCTTCTGCCTTTGCCTCCCGTCTTCCGATCTTGCGTTCCTAGCTGGTCGCTATTCCCAGTTAAGCAGATCTTACTTGGACCTCTTAACCGGCTGGGGAAGCCACTTGCTCTATGACCCCTTGCAGGGACGGTGGGTTAAAAGTTGCCTTGACAAAGCTGAATTGTCCTGGGAAGAATTAAGGGAGCGCTTCAGGTGCCTCTGTCAGGGATCTGCACTGCTTAAGGAACAGACCCAAGCTGCTCTGAAACTCCTGAGAACACGAGATGGAAACTTTGAAGTCTGTGGCCTGAGTGTGTGGACTGACTTACTGATGGAAGTAGGCTGCTAATGCACAGACACAAAAGCAACGTGAAAATTTATAAAAGCAAGCAAATCTGGTTAACTTTATTTGATGTGAAAGGCGAGACAACTACACCTCACTGTTGAAAACCAAATGTTATTGTGACTGCTGATCACAATGGTTCTGACTGCATCTGGTGCTGAAGTCTTTCAGGGAGGCCTGGTGATTTCTTGTAATTGTCATTTTTGGTCAACACACAAAATGTCTTCCTTTTCACTACTTGCTGATTAATTATCTAATAAAATGAAGAAAATACTTGCTGCTTCAAATATGCAGTAGTTCTCTGTTTAGAAAATATGGCAGTTCAGATATGGCCATGGTAATCATTTTTGTAAGTGTTGGAGGCTGAGCAAAAGTTCAAAGGGAGGGTGGAGTTTCAAATGTGAAAACGCCAGATTTGGGGTTCCTTTAGTAGTGGTTGTCTCCATTGGGCTGTCTGTTCTGGTGGCCACTTCGATGCTTCTATAGCTCTTGCACATGACTTAGCCCCAGGGTCAGTGAAGAAAGTGAGAGGAGGCCAATTGGAAAGCTTCTTGAAAAGTTCTAAAATAAAGTCTTTATTAGTTGCTATATTATTTGATAATATGCAGGTATTTCCTAAGAAAATGGCAGTAAAATGTGGGATGTTCTATGTGGTTTTCTTCCCATTTCCATAATTTATTACATGATTCATTGCTTTGTGAAGCTGAAAAGTGAGTGAACAGCAAACTTTATTATATGTATATATAATATATATTATAGAGATATAAAAATTTGTCTATATATTTTTACAAAATATTATATAATTGTATGTATAAAATATGTGATATATTGTATATATAATATTTCCCCCCTTTGTTACTTTATGTTTGTGCGAGGAAAACTTGAACAGGGTAGTTTCTACTTTTCCACTGTCATTAAAGTGAGTATTGTAACGCAGAAGTAATGTGTATATTTAGCTCTGTAAACTAGTATTACCAAAAATGAGCACTGTAAAAAGAGAATAGTCAAGGAAGATGAGGGAAACATATGGAACTACTGCAAAAAGAGTTACTCATTAATCTTTTGTGTGGAGGACCTGTCAGAGTTCCTGTAGACCATATTCTTAGAGTTTCAAGATCAACTGAGACATCTCTTTCTTTTGTTGCAAAAGCCCTTTAGAAGGGGTTAGAAGATTCTTCACTTTACAAGCTTAAAGAAGGCAAACAAGCTCTTGAATATATAAACTATTGAAGCCAATTAGAGTAGTGGTCTGTATTATGACAAGAAATAGTGTATATAACTATGGCAGAACCAGAGTGGGAAGAATCTTGTGGTTTTGAAATGGAAGCAGTTACTACAAGGATTGAATATTGTTTATCTGGGAGAAGAAGTTATGCTTATTTGAACTTGTGTGGAAGTAGTTAGAGACATACGTAAGTTCTGATTCTTCTCTTCTAAAACAGAAGAGATACTTAGGGGTAGCACGTTTTATATAGTTAGAAGGACATGCTACTAATCTATCAAAAATAGAACTGTTTTCTTTGTGTTCCTTGCTATGTCACGTCAGTGAGACAATGAAGTTGTGGAGATCCGTGGATGAACATATTGTGACAGTACAGCTGTGGCAGTTGTCTTGCTCTGTCTCAAATGGAGTTGTTGCCCCTTCTGGAACTTGTGCTCAGCCTTAAAAGACACCAGCCAATGTCAGTGGACCTCCTCACTGAGTCAGTATTTCTGTGGTACCAAAAAAAAAAAGAAATCTGTCTAAAAATCTGTCCGAAATCTGTCAGTATTTAAAACTGCTTAGAAGTGTAAGGCATGAAGTTTGAATTTATGTTGTCTAGCCACAGTTCCCTGTGTTATGTAGTTTTGGCATTTGGTGTGGAAACTCTGCACTTGAGCTTACTCTTAACTCTTTTAACAGGCATAAGATTTTTTTGTCTGTTAGAATACTTTCTGCTATCAGAGGTTCCTGATGAATAATATACCCAGAGATACTAGTCAAAGTTATTTGCTTCTCCCCAGATATACATTAAGGGTGATTATCAAATATTGCAATAACCTTACAAATGTTATGGTATCAAACCAAACCTCAGCTATTAAAACCTGCTGTTCCCAGGTACCTGAGTCTCTGGGACAAATTTCAATTAGAGTTAAGTCTTGGTTTTGCTTGTCAGGTTAGATATGTTTCCTAATTATACTCAGAATGTTCACTATAAATTAAGTCTCTTTACTATTTCTAGAATAAATCAGATCGTTGTGGGGAGTTTCTTCTTGCAGTATTTCAAGTCTTGCTTTTTGGTAAACTTAAGCTTTGTTTTATAAAATTCAGTTCATGAAGACGTAGGTCTTCTTTTCAAGTTGTGTTTATTACACCTTTTATTAACGAAGTGCAGCTACAGAATCTTTTACTGGCATAGCTAGGAAATAATAGGCCCATCAGTGACTTTCTTAAGAAGGTAAAGAAATAATCATGGGCCTGGACAGGCAAGAGACAGGCCGGTATAGACCATGTACACTGATTTCCAATTCTGTCTTCCTTATAGAAACAGGGATAGTAAAAGGTGGTTTAACCTCAGTGAGACGAAAGCACCTGGTTATAGCAATTACACAACAATGTTCCAATCTGTCCCAAATACATTATAAAGAGATGCCAGATCCCTGATTACTAAATTCCAAAATCCATATGGTATTCATTGAACAAATGCACTGGTCCACATTCCTTATTATTTCAGCGTTCTTGTCAAGTTCTCCAGGTAGCTGTGCAAATGATGAGTTTTTTCTGGAACTCCATTTTTAATGACAGCGTAAACAGGAAAGGAAAAAGTGTGATGTCTGTAACCTCCTCCCTCTATGTATTTGCAGCTCGTGTGCAAACTCTTGACAGTCTCAACTGCCATGAGAAGCAAGATAGTGTAAATGACAGGCTAAGGCCTCTTCCCCAATCACCTTCTTCGTTGTTTTTTTGTTTTTCTTGCTAAGGAGAAGCAGATCTCTGCTGTTTATTAAATGATGATTGAAGAAACTGCTATGCTTGTGTTTTAGAGGATTGATAAGGATTGTGAAATGCACCAGGAGGATCTTACTTGCCCTATTAATAGCCAAGACATTTTCCTGCTATTGATGTTTGATTTTTTTTTTCCAAGTAAGGAAAACAATTAACCCCTTGTCAAACAGAACTGTAACTCCACAAGTGACATACTATGAGATGTCTGGATACAAAGTTGCCTTTTTTCTTATTTTTCTTGTGAAGTGTCTGTTCCCTTGTACTAAGCAAAATCTAGAAGAAAGCAAATTACATGTTCTATTATTTTGCAGTATGTATGCAGATACTAGAATAAAGATAAATGATGTAGAATAAATTGTTCATTTATGAAAACCATATTAGCAAATTGGTACGATTCAGGTGAATATACAAGCCTGATTGTGGCAATGCATTACCATGAGGTTTTTTTTGCACGCAAGGTTTCTTTCCCCCAGCTCTCTCCCAAATGGGTGAATAAGGGTCTAATATTTTCAGTGAGAGTGAAGGATGATTTTTTTTTTCTTGTGTGTAAGAGAATATTTTTTAGGTCATGAAGGCAGACTAATATTTTTATCACATGTAAGTAACATTTTCGGATGCTGTTTAACTAGAAAGTTAAGTTAAAGTTGTGTGGCTAATTTTAGTTCTGCTGTTTCTGAAAAATGGAAGATTTAAAGCTAAATTCTATTTCTTGTGAACAATTTGGATGAATGACCCATTGCAGAGTGCCAGCAAGGGTCCTACATCATTACCATTCAGAATACAGCAAACAGCAGTAGCGTGGGCACCATGTACTCGAGAAGCTTATTTATTTGATGGGCAGAATTACAGAAGAATAAATAAAATGCAAGTGGAAAGCGTGAGGAGAAAAGGTGGAAGGCTGCTCTCTTTTGAAGACCTATTGAGAAAGGGTAGATTTCCCATTCACCAAAAATGAATGGCTTTGCTGCTGCTGGGGACAGCATTAGGTTGGTAATTTTGTGATTAAAAAAAAGATCAGAAGAGTTTTGATTTGATGTTGTCTGCTCTTCTAAAGCCCTCATCCTCCGTGTGCCCAAATGACTACATTGATCAGTGTTTTAACAGGCAAGAATACTAAGGTAGTGAATGAGAAATGTAGTTGTGTGTGAAGGGTAGGAAACTGTTTCAATAGGGGCTGGTCTCACAGAGGTGTGAATAAAGGAACAGCATCATATCTGCCCTGGTATAAAATAGATTTGAATAATCACAAGTGTGGTCTGGAAAACTAGCTTTTTATCAGGTAATAATTAATATAAATCCTTCTCACAAGCAGTTTGCTCTCAGTATTGTATCTGTCTCATGAGAAATTAAGTATTATTTTTACCAAACACATCCTTTTTTATTTATCAGTTATGGGCCTTACTGAATTTCAAATTAAGAGATGCTAGAAAACCTGGAAAAAGTTACGTATTTGTTCTCCCCTGTGTACTTCTTTTTAAAAAGTCTCAGGATAAAAAAATGAATATAGCAATGAACTAGACCAGAGATAAACACACAGTTAAGATGCAATCTCTTTGATCATTTTTCAAATGTAGCCTACAAAGATGTTAAGCTGGTAAAAGTAGCTAATACTTCGATACTGAAGTTATTCATGTGCCAACACCACTTTAATTCCTTGTGTGCCAGTACCTTAGAGTTACTGATACTATTTTAAATATTTAGTTATATGCCAATAGTTTTCCGTTGTGTCAGTTCTTTCACAACTAGAGATCTGTGTCCCTAAATCTTTAGAGTGGTTGGCATTTTATTTACAGTTAGTACTTTGATTCATCTCAGATAACACAGAGGGTGGCAGCAGAGCCTCTCTGCACAGATATGCGTGGACTTGTGATCCAAGGGGAGAATCCAAGCTCATGGGTCATTTCTAGAAGCAGAGGAGATGCAGAGAGTAAACACCCATAGTTGTGTTACCCAGTCAGAAGTTTCCAATTGAAAAATCCTATTGAAAGTGTATTTTGTCCTTGCAATTCTAATTTTACTAGCTCTTTAATGTAATCTAGGATCAGGTAATAATATAAACCATATCCTCTAACTGTCTCTATCCAGAGGCCCATTTTATTAATAATATTAGGTATGCAGCTCTTAAATTCCTTTTCTATTACATGATAAATTCCATAGTATTATGTGATCAATTTGCTGTAACACTTAACTAGTACATTTTACCAGAAATCATGGCAGTATGCACTGAGGAGAAAATGTAGCAATCAAATTCTGCATCTTGTCTTGAACTGCACCTTCCTATTATATTTCTTCCTCTGGGAAGAAAGTTCAGGATGAATGCTCAGGCTTGGGCTATTCATAGCATGTAGCTCACAAACACACTAATCCCAGCATTTGATAAAGCGCTATTTAGATTTTTGGCAATTGTCATGAGTTTTAAATCCCACCCTAGACTGTTTGAATGTTTTCCTAAGGATAATTTCCAGTAATGAAATACGTACTGCTTTTACCTGCACGTTTGTATCATTGTTCCTCTTATGGTGTGTTGGACTCAGAACAGGAAATCATAATTGTGGTCTTGAGTTCCTGTGCGTAGTTCTTCTCTCAAAATAAAGTTAGCAATGGGAGAAAATTATCATGTGCTTTCTATCATGCATAATAAATATCACACCCATAAAAATAAGCTAACAGTGCAAGACTATTTGCTATATGATTCAATTATCAGTTGAATACCTAGATAAATACTTGGCTTTAATGCTGAATAATTGGGGAAAAGTATGTATTTGTTTTGCACTCGTAGGAGGAGATAATGAATCGTCTTTAAAACCAGTAGGCTGAAACGTGAATGCAGCCTCTCCTTCCAGTACTTGGAGTCATTAATATTTTTTTACTAATGTAAATGAGCTAGGTAAGAACAATTGATTTCTTCTAGGAATTAATTGGACATGATCAATCCCTAAAACAAGTGTGACAACAAGGTCATTCATCAGCTGCTTAATGTTGCAGTAGTCTAAGCTTGCCCTTTCAGCTAGGAAAAGATGCCATGCCCTGGAGAGAAGGCTTTTAAATCATTATGCTATTGACAAAAAATTGTGTACTGTTGTCTCTCACAGACTCATCATTCTTAATGCTGAGGTGAAAGTTGCTGCCTGAAAGTTCAAGTATTTTCTAATTTGTCTTGTTCAAGCTTTAGTTTTAGGGCAAAAATATAAAGTATATATAGGAAACTAAGGGTCCTCTCAGCTATGCAGGGATCTTCCGGCACTGGAAGTGGTGTGCAAGCAAATGTCATAATTTAACTAATGTCTAGATCTTCTACACACTTTTGAGTGAAATGATGGCATTTTTAAATTATATCAATGAAATAATCTGATCCATCACCTATTTGCTTCAAATTAGTTTGAGCACTGAATTCACCTCCAGTTTGCCAGTGTTTTGCGTTTTTGTTGAGGTTTGCTTTCTCCCTAATGCAACAAAAGCACCTTCCCTTTTATTCTTCATAAATGTGTACAAAGTCCTGTTCATCTTCAAAGACAATATGAATCAAGGGAACACTAGGATGACCATAATGGAGAAAATAATTTCTAGAACGTAAAACTAGAATTTCTTAGTACTGCTGAAGTAGTCAAGTAGTTTCCCCTATTTTTAAATGAGTCAAAATTCAATGAGGAGACAACCCCCTCCACCTGCAAATGGTACATCAAACCATCGTTTAACCCAAAAAGCACAAATAAGATCCAGCAGCAGGAAATGAAAGCTTGAAACAGTTAAAGATTCTGTTTTCTGTAATGATAAGATCATCAAGTTAATGGAATAATTTACCAACACCTTTTGTGGTTTTCATTGCTTACTTGCAATCCTATGCAGAGACCTTGTGTGTTCCTAAAATATGCTTTTTTATTTCAAGCAAAAGTTTTTTGGCTAGTAGGACCAAGCATATGGCCTGGTAGGGAGAAAATGAGGAAGAAAAACGAAAGGTCTGGTGCGTGCACTTCGTGGCCATGAAATTTGGCGTGCTGGTTCACACCTCATGAGCCTGATCTGTGAGCAGTGAGCGTAGCATAGAGCGCGAGAGTGCAGTGTGCAGCACGTGGCTCACAATGGCAAAACTGCAGTTGTAACGTTTCGATGTGCAGTCCATCCTAAATGTGAGGAAGGTTTTATCAGGATCAGACTTAATACTGCTTTCTTTTGGAAGTCATTGGATTTGTGGCACTGGCTGTAATTGAGCTAGGTAGAGCATGAATTTTGGTGCAAAGTGTAACAGGTAATATCCCCGCCAAAGCAAGAAGAAACACTGAACTTATTTTTGAAGACCGTACAAATGTGTAGGACCATCCATTCCTATGAAAGGAATTTATTACGTGAAAAAAAAAATTGTTTAAGTGACTGAGGAATTATTCCTATGTTGTTAACTCTAGTAACATAAAATTCTCATCTTGCATCTATGTCAAGTCTTCTAAGATTTTATCTTTGTCCTATGGCTTTCTACATATGACAGTTTCTATTCCTTTTCAGTGTGAGAAGGGGAAAAATTACTTAAATAATTCTGTGTTTTCAGTGATGTCAAAAATGTGTTGCTGACACTGCCAGTTCAAAACAGTTGGAAACATGAAATAAGTTGCAAAGGACTAAGAAGAGCAATTTAAGAAGGTGCATTATCCAAACATGTACATGCACACTCCACTAGTCACTGGACATCTGGTTGAATCTGGAGTTACTACAGGAACTTTCAGGTGATGGTGAGCATGCACTTGCCACTAATTACAATAGGAAAATGCTGGACCCTGTGCACGGCACTGACAAATTGCTCCCACTGGTATCTAAGCTATTTCACTGTTGTCATTATAGCCTCTAGCAAAGTCAGGATATTTGAAAAGAGTGTGGTGTCTGCAATGTATTAATGATATTATATCCCTATTTATAGTCCAATTCCATGAACAGAAAATTCCAACAGAGAATGTTTACTATAGAAATTTTGGAATATGGAGCTTTTAAAGGCAGGTATGTTTATTTTCTGGGCCAGGTATTTAGAAAAAAGTAATTAAAGCCACCTTGCTCATTAACCTTTCAGTTCCTTGTAAAGGATTTTAAGCACAAGGAAGTGATTGCATTTTGATTTGTAATGCTTCAGTGAACTGGCCCTCTTCTCTAGGTATGTGTGCATTGTACTAGAGCGCAAGCTCTAAACACTTGCATGTGTTTTTGTTTCACCACGATTTAACTGACAGGCTGATCTAAATTCTTTGAGCTCATGGATTCCAAATGCCTTTTACCATGAACTTTGTTCAGTCCTTTTTACATTTACTTTGCAAAGCTGTATCACATGCCAGAACTGCATTATCATGGTTATTACTATTTGAGAGGACTCAACAAATTATAAGCAATAGCAAATCAAGACAGTGATTTATAGAAATATAGCTTGACTCTTGCACTATAAATCGGAAGAAATGACAACATATTATTTCTCCATCACTGAGTATGATGAGCGCAAGTCAACAAATTCTTACTCCTTTTAGAAGATGTCTGAGGTGAGGAAAAATACCAAACTACATCCCATGTCGTTGGCCTAACAAATGGATTATCTGAATCAGAAATCTTTATTTTAAATCAGTGTGTGTGTTAGCAAAAGAGACATCTTGAAAAGTATTTGGGTTCTCAGAAACTAATGAGAATCAATGTTTGTGGCAGTGATGATACTCTTACATTAAACTTTTCATTTTCTTCAACAGCAATTAAAAATAATAGATAAAAAGAAACATAAAAGGTAAAAGAATTTTTTCTAATTACAGGAAAATAACCCGTGTGTGGGATGAAGTTTTTTCCCTTCAGCCTTCATAAAAGCATATCTAAATAAACCTAAAATAGAGAGCTTCTTAAAATGCAAAGGTTTTTCATCATGGCAGCTGTGACTTACAATCATAACACACCTGATGTATCCTTGTGTCTACAAAAACTTCAGACAAAAAACTTGGTATTTTGCTCTTTATGTTGAAGATCATGACTTCAGTGTTTGGAGAACATTGCACATGTGTGTGAGGTAAAATGTTCAGCTACTGATCAAGGTCTGGAAGGGATTTTTTTCCAACAACATTAGAAGAAACCGTAAGTTTTCATTTCTCTTCATAATTAGTAGTGTAAATGTATTTTGTAGTGTGAATTGTCACCGCGAAGGGTGGAAATGTTGATTCTTTTAGTCTCCCTGTCTAAGCCTGTCACATGCATACAGCATTACTAAAATGGCTTGGTCCAACTAAAGCAACTGGTTGAGAGATGAGAGTTTATAATATGTAATTTTAAAAATAGGAATTTCATGTTACATTAATTGCCATGCTATTTATATTATTTTTAGTACATTTTTACGAAATCTCAATCTTAGGCCTGCCTGTACTTCTGGACATACTGATTTTTTTTAAGCAGCATTTTTACTGCCAAAACATGTTTTTGGATTGTGAAATTCTTGATTGAAATGCAATACGCCCTCAATTCAGAGTTATTATCCAAAAATTATATATTTTAACTAAGTTCTAAAGAAAGTAAATAATGTTGGTGTCAGTCTGCTTAGTGAAGCACAGGGAAATCAAATTGTGCAGAGTGATACAGGGAGTTCGTGGCAGTTGTCCACTTGATGCAGATATTTATACTCCTGGGTCTGATTGCAAATCTGTCCTTGTTTAATTAGGAGACTAAGATGTTTGGAATGTTTCACAGTGGTTCAAAAGCAATTCTTAAGAAAAAGCAAATAGCCATTTGATAGTGCCAACAAAATTGTTCATCACATGCACTGTTGTAGACTTCATCTTGGTGACTTTCTTATTCCTTTGGCACTCCTGTGGTAAAAGGTAATTAACTTCATATGAAAAAAAATGGAGAATGGTAGCTTTTCCACCACAATGAAATGCTGAAATCTGAATGAATGATGAAGCCTTTAGAATTAGGGGCAACATTACTGTAGTGAACTGAGTGACCTGCCCTGAAGGAGCAGGGAAAAGCAATAACGTTCATGTCCCATCTGTCAGGAAGGTGTAGGGGACATTTGTTACATAATGACTGTCCCATTCACTGAAATATTATGGGGATTAGAAAATACCTTGTGTAATTTATATACACCATCTCTGTTCTGGAACCATACATTACGCTTCCCACAGACAGATTAAGCTGACATTCTGAACCATATGCATGGTTTATGTGGGTAACGTAATACGTTCAAATTATATCTGCTATGAGCCAATAAAATTAGTGTGGGGTAGTTAGGCAATAGCCTCATAACAGCTAAACTAACAAAGGTTTATAAAATACTTCTCTCCTAATTTTTCATGGGGCAGTCATTGGTTTTTATTTTTTTTCTCCTTAGCTTTACTGATGAAAGGCAGCATTAAAAACCAGCTCTGTTACTAGCCAACATGCTGGTGTTCTCAGGCATATACAGCATTTGATTCTATCTCTTCTGCTCAAATATGAATTTCTACGATTCAATAACTGAATTTTCAGCTAATATAGAATTCCCACAGAGCTGTGATAAGTTACACCCACTTAGAATTGAACTTCTTGAAATAGAAAACATGATAACTTTAGAAACACTTTCTGAGATGGCATTTTATTGTTCCATCAGTTTTTATTTCTGTAGGGATATTTTTGAAAGTACCTTCACTGACTGACTTCCAAAAGAGTTACTAAACAGTTTAATTCCATTAGGGATTTGGTTTTTTGTGTTTTGGGGGTAAGGGGGTGCTTCTTCATTTGTGATTATCCCACTAGGACAAAACCACTGGCACTATTTGACTTCTTGGAAGTATGTTCCGAAGAACTATACATCTATTCAAGACAATGACAGGACAAGAGGATCGATTGTTTCCGTTTTATTGGGATTTTCTGTTTCTGAGCCCAGAGAGACAGAGCCAAGGCATGGGAGTGAGGAGGCCAGCAATGCACAGCTTCTCCATCTCTCTGGGAATTGGCACTGGGATGGGTAACATCTGAACAGTAACTTTTACTGCATTTTCCTCAATCAGCTTAGATTAATTCTAAAAAGTACATTATTGCATTTAGGTCAGTTGAGTTATTTCCCTTATTTGAAATTCTATTTCATAATTTGAAAACAAAGTTGTTTATTTTTTATTAAGAAAAAGTACTTTTTAGTGTACCAGATGACTGGAAAAGGATATAGATCTAATAAATAAAAGAGGAGACTAGGTTTAATTCTATTTCCCACCTTTGAAGGAGTGGAACTGCCTAGGAGACAAAGCATTGATCTAGTGTCTGTTCAAGACTTTCAGGATTGACACGTGTTAAAATTTGTTTTATATTTTAAAATTTGCTTTCTGACCATTAGTGTATTATAAGAACTGAAAGAGGTGTAACCTCATCAAAATGAGCTCTTCCTACCTTTACTACTGTTTTAAACTTGTAGCAGAACTTAATACCACTAAATGTGTTTGCTGATAAACTGTTTTAATTAAGCTTTCTCTCACACCTAAACAAACACACCCCATGCAGAGTTCTTAGGTAAACAGAATCTGAAACATTTCCATGCTGTAAAATCAGTAAGTGGTTAGTGTCAACAGCAGCATATTTTGTTTATATTTTCCTGCAATAGCTATCAGTTTAGAAAAAAAAAAAAGACCTTCAATTCTACACAAATAAGATGGGGGCAAGGCTCACATTGTACGTAACCATACCGACACAGGTTTTGCCATCCTATTGGATGTTTTGGGCTGAGGTAGAGTTCATTTTCTTCACAGTGGCTGGTATGGGGACGTGTTTGGGATTAGTGCTGAATACAGAGTTGATAGCGAAGAGTTATTTTTGTTATTGCTGAGCAGGGCTTGCACAGAGCCAGGGCCTTCTCTGCTTCTCATACGGCCACGCTGATGAGGAGGTCAGGGGTGCCTTGGAGGATGGGAGGAAACACAGCCAGGACAAGTGACCCAAACTGACCAAAGGAATGTTCCAGACCATATGGCATCAGGCTCAGGATATGGAAAGCAGGAAGAAGAAGGAAGGTGGGGGATATTTGGGGTGATGGCATTTGCCTTCCTGAGTATCTATTGCTCACGATGGGGCCCTGATATCCTGGAAATGGCTGAGCACCTGCCTGCCCATGGGAAGTAGTGAATGAATTCCTTGTTTTTCTTGGCTTGTGTGCATGGCTTTTGCTTTCCCTAATAAACTGTCTTTATCTCAACCCATGTGTTTTCTAGTTTTTACCCTTCTGATTCTCCCTCTGATCCTATTGGTGGGGCAGTGAGCAAGAGTGGTGCTTGGCTGGGGTTAAACCATAATACCTGTTGTAAGTATTCTTAGAACAAAGAATTGTTGGTGATAGAGATCTGAGAACAAAGCTATAGAAATATAATGCAATTTCACTAATGTACTTGAAAATCCTCATGGAAACTTAGTGTTTTTTTCAGTGGTTTCTTGAGTGTTCTTCATGAAAATGACCTCAGGTCTTTCATTCTGTTTGACTGCTGCCTGCTTGTGTGCTGCCCTGAATGCTTTGTAAGTCAGCAAGCAGGCTTATCAATTCCTTTTGTGCTTTACTGATAGGAAATCTTTGATCTTTATTGATAGGAAATATGTCATATTATCTGTTCTGAAATTGCCATTTGCAAAATAACTGATGCTTCAAAGAAAAGGAATACGAAGTGTGAACGTTGTTTATTCTGCTGTTAATATGTAGTATTATCTGTTCTGAAATTGCCATTTGCAAAATAACTGATGCTTCAAAGAAAAGGAATACAAAGTATGAAAGTATGAAC
>VWPU01007897.1:0-110748 GCA_013398955.1 Callaeas wilsoni | reverse complement strand
AATATGTAATATTATCTGTTCTGAAATTGCCATTTGCAAAATAACTGATGCTTCAAAGAAAAGGAATACAAAGTATGAAAGTATGAACCTTGTTTATTCTGCTGTTACTGGTATAGACCAGTATGGAAAGGAATTAATAGTCTGGAGTCTGCCTCCCGACCCTCTGCCCAATAACAGCAAGCAACTGCTTTTGTTACATTTCCTGTATTTTTTAATTGTGTGTCAGGAAACAATAATATGTAGACCTAAGTAAGAGGTGGGATCCTGATACTATTGCATCACAGTAATCTATCTATTGACTCTCTGATCTGCAGGATGGAGCAAAACTGCTCAGTTTAAGGTAATGTCTGAGGATACTGAGGTAGCAGAGCCGCAGCAGATCCTTGACCCAGAATTTCTGGCCCATTAGTCAGACCCTGTGGCACACAAGTGTGGTGGATATACAAGCAGAAAAATGAGACTTGTACTGTAGTTATTTCAGGCCACTAAGACAGCATACCTACAGTTAAGGAATCAAAATTTACTAGGCAATTCATGATACTGCTTTTACCAGCTATCACAGAAATCTTCATGACATTTAGTTATTATTCTAGTACTCATTATTTCAAAGATAAATTAAACTTGAGCTCTGTTAAATATTGTTTATTTTATGTCCTTGGGGTCTGAACCAAGAACAGTAATTTTGCTGGGTTTTTCCCCCTTTTCTGCAAGACCTATGATGAATTGGAATATTCAAGTTCTTTAACTAAAATGTTTCCTTTTCTGCTTGTTTTAACATGACACACAGAGTTGATTAACTTTTCCTGAGTACATTTTAGAAGATTGATAGTTCAGTTTTGGTAAGTTTAGCTTTTATAAGGATCTTACCTGAAATTATTTTCTGTGACAAGGTCTTGTTCCTAGGGTATCATACTACTTCAATCATAATAATGAATCAAAACCTAAAGACTTTGTGCTAGATGCCACTCTTTGTAATGTAGCAAGAGGATGAAGCAGAAGAAAAAATCTGTTTCCAAACAAAACCTGTAAGGTGATTCTGTAAGATGAAGAAGGAAAAAGCTGGATAATAGTGAAGTGCTCTGCAGAAGAGATGTAGTAGCAGTGGGGAGAACTGCTCTTACTGTTTTAAAACCTACTGCTTTGCTGGAGTGCCCACACGAGTACGGGAGCTCTTTACAAATCTCTCCCGTTGTGGATATGTGAAAATGTTCTTTATCTTGAAAACGTATATTTGAAAAATTTGCATGTTTCTTTTTCAAATAGTAATGTAAACATCCTTACAGTTCTTTGTACACATGAAGACCCATCCCCTAGTTTCGAGAGCTTAGTTGCTTTAAAAAGAAACTCCTTTCCCCAGCTCTGGAAAACAAAGAGGTATTCAGCAGTGGTTAAGAGGCAGAAGGGCCAAGGCATTTGGAATGCTGTATGTAACATGAGAATCCCTCAAGCAGAATCGAGGGACCATGCAGTCAGTGCCTCATATTCCTGCTTGCCTACAGGGATGTAGTTATGCAATATTAAATGCTCTTTTTATTAAACTCATATTTTCCTTATTAATTCTATAACATTTCAAAGAATATTTTTGCACATATTTACATTAAGATAACGAAGTATATATAATTTTAGTATTAAATTTTTATTAAGCATTCAATACTTGAAAAATATTTTTCTAATCCAAAACTGGAGAGTATTTAACTATTAGATGTGCAAATATAATGAAACTCAATTTTGAAAACAAGATAACAAAAAGTCAAGAGCAAACAGTTTCTTTGTGTACAAGTTGAAACTCATTAAGCTTTTTGTAGTTGCTGTCAGGGGTAACATCCATGCTGGAGTGCTGTTTATTTTGGGTGCTGGGAAGGTGGGTGCTGGTTTGCACTGGGAGTGAAGGAGAGCAGCAGCTTGTGCTGAGCAGAGATTGAGAGCCCTCAGCGCTGTGGTCTGGGTGATGTTTTGAGGAAGCTGTTTTGCTTTGCTGGAAGAGTGTATCTTTGCTGTGTTTTTGATGAAGCCAGCCTGCCTGTTGGTGATCTTCAGAAATGGTGTCTGCACTTTTTCATAGTTTTATGGTATTCTTTGAGCCAATTCTTGAGCAAAGTGAGAACCAGAGTGGCTAATTCCTCTTGCTCAGACCAGAGGAATCCTATGCATTTTTATGCCATCTGTGTTTGCTTTCCATGTTCTAAGAGATCTCTAAATGTACATTTTGTTGGGTTTTTTTTGTTTCCCTGTAATTTAGCGTAGGTTTGTTAAATGCTGGATCATTATGGTTTCTCTTCCTTGTGGGTTATGCCCATTAGGCATGGGTGGGACTTGTGGGTAGTATTCACGGTTATTTGTTTCAAGTCTACAATAAAAAGTTTCTCTCCTCAATTCTGATTGCAATTTTTGGCTTCCTCCAATTGGCACATTGAAAGGGTTTGTTTTTTTTAATTTCCTAATTATTCCCTTTGTATCCGAGTGCCATAATGTAGTGAGCCTTTAGGGTACCCCTGCAGTGTTTTCTCTGTTTGTTTGTGGGCAGCCTTGATGAGAAGGCTGTGGCAGCTTGCAGCTGTTTTAAACAGGTTTGAAATCAGAATTCTGGAGGGCTTCAGAAAGGTCTGTCCTGCTGGGACACAAACCAGCGTGAGGTGACTGGAGGACTTCCAGGCTAACACGGAGTAGAGAAGTGTCCATGAAAATGTTATAAACAAGGACCAAATAAGCACTGAACTTTCTATGCTTTCAATATTGATAATAAAATGCACATTGTAACAAGAGCTGTGCTGTGCAGATGTAGCTTACTTTGGTGCAGATTAATTAGGCTTAACAGGAACTTAGGTCTGCTCTACAAACACAGCGTGGACAAATCATATATTACAGATGCAGGAAGAGGTTTTCACCTGTTGAATAAACAACCCCTGATGCAACAAACACAGGTAGGCTACAGCTGCATTAGTTAATGATCTAGCCCACTGTAGGCTTCGGGCAGTATCCTTTTTTCTACTGAATAGTAAAAAATAATGTTTTTAATTACAGATGCAGGAAGAGGTTTTCACCTGTTGAATAAACAACCCCTGATGCAACAAACACAGGTAGGCTACAGCTGCATTAGTTAATGATCTAGCCCACTGTAGGCTTCAGGCAGTATCCTTTTTTCTACTGAATAGCAAAAAATAATGTTTTTAATTACAGATGCAGGAAGAGGTTTTCACCTGTTGAATAAACAACCCCTGATGCAACAAACACAGGTAGGCTACAGCTGCATTAGTTAATGATCTAGCCCACTGTAGGCTTCAGGCAGTATCCTTTTTTCTACTGAATAGCAAAAAATAATGTTTTTAATTTTGTCTGAACTGGTTTTGGTGAGTGGTGGACTAATGCTGTAACATTCACTACTCACTGAATTAAGGACGACAACTGAAAATTCATGGCACAATGATTGTTTATACTGCAGTGGGGGAGAAATCATGGCCCTTCCCACATGCCTTTTGTTTGCACAGTTAATACTGCTCATGAGAACAAATCTCATGTCAAAGATGATAATGAAATATATTTACATTAAGATGTTCAGCTGACTCCATTGACTGGGACAGATTGAAAGAACTTTTTTTGCAGAGTATTTCTTACAATATGAGCACTCCTACTGAGAACAAAGGCCAGCAGTCTAAGACAACATGTAAATTTTCAGTTTAGTTATTTCAGTATAATTAAAGGTTACAATCTCTTTTCACATACTTTTTTTGTCCCCTATTTTTTTTGCTATTTTTTTCTAATTCATGTCACTTATTTGAAAAATGTTTTAAATAATGTCAAGCTACTTTTGTTTTGTAATCAAAATATTAACCTGGGGTAGTTATGCTGGTATGATCTTAAAAGTTTAGCTGTACTTCTATAAGAGCACCACTTCTGGCAGTAATATTTCTCTTTCAGTTGTTCTGTTCTAATAAAATTTAACAGGATCAAAATACATGGTTAGAAGTAGACTGGCAATTTAAAACTGTTTAGATTGCCACATTTAGATAAACAGTATGGTTCAGTGATGCTAACCTGCCTTTTAATAGAATGTTTGAATTGTGTTATGGTAACCTGATAGAGCTAACATAATCGTAAAAGATAATTATTTATATATCAAGACATGCCAATAGCTTGCTGTGATGTAATATCTGAAGATGCTTTGATATTTTTCTTGTTTAATGCCAGTTTGCCGAGGTTCATCTCATCTTTATAGGACACTTTCAAATATAGCCCAGCCTACTGTGTTTTACCTTGTGTAGACATTGCCCCAAAGTCTGTCTCCTGTCATCCCTTCCAAAACATCTTTTTTTGGTGAGAGAAACTCTGGGCTAGGACCAGTCAGATCTGGTGTAGAGCCAACATGGGAGTCCTGCAGCTGGCAGCCATTGAGATTTTTAGTGAACATCAGAAAAGTGACAACTCCGTCCTGTGAAGAGCGATTTTAGTAAATGGAAGAGAGCTCAATATTTGTTGAAAATAAATTGAAATTGAAGGATAAGCCCTAGGTATTCTGAGGGAAGAATAATGCTGGACAAACCATCTCTGCTACTTGTACCATAATAACATGAATGAAGACAAAAAGAAAAAGGTGGGCCGCAAGCATCTTTATATTTATCCTAGCAGAGATTCTACTCAATAGAAAGTCCACAGCAGTTTTCATCAGAAGAATGAGCTGCATTTAGCTAATTTAGCAGACCAGCCAGACATATTAGCCCATCTGGAAAGTAATTTTATATATTGATAGCTGATAATTGCAGGCACCTATAACAAGAAAATGCAGTACATTTGTCTTTGTGTCTTGGTTACCACTGTTCACATCTTGGTTACCACTCTGCAGATAAATCCATAGTCCCAAACTGTTCATCAACAGGAAATGCATTTTTAGCACTTCAGTATGTTACAGTCTATATGTGGTTTGTTTGTTTGCTTGTTTTTTTAATTATTAATTCTGTTGCTAGGTTATGATTGGTGTTACAGTTGATGAACAAGTGTGGGAAAAGTTTTTGAGAGTCACTGATAAATTTTGGGTGCCTCAGGTGCCTTTGAAAGGCGCTGGTTTTACGTCAGCTATATTCAGAAATTTTATTTTGAGGTTCCGGCATTTATGTGCTGCATAATAGACCTTTCCCTCTTTCACAAAAAAAAGCCAAATTGAAAATCTGTGTAGTGTTTATTCTATAGTAGTTTGGCACTGGGAAGTGAAAAATGGAAGGACTTGCCGAGGTGAATCACTGGGGATGTGTGTGGGAGGACGGTTACCAGAGCACATCGTATTGTGGCGCAGTCCCTGTCAAACCCGATCATCTTGCATTTTTACCTGCTGTGGATTTCTCCATTTCCAGGAAATCATTGTTTATCTTTCTAGCTCAGGCTTTTGGGCCATTTTTTAAAGAGTGGAAGAAAAAGCTTATAGTAATTTATGGCAGAAATTACGTATCACAAAAGTAGGCTATTAGACATAAATATTAAGATTTATTGTGGTTAGTACTCCATGTAATTCAGTGCCCTTTTTTAGTAACTTCTAAATGAAATTATTTGCTGAAGTACCAGAGATTCAGTATGTATCTGTCTGGCATAAATGTGTCCCCTTCACAATTCAATTCCAAGCAATACTTTCATATTAGAAACCAGCAAAGCAGTGCATGGCAGGGAGTTCTTTGTGTAGACTATTGTAATGTTTGTTTTACTACTCTGCCAAAGTCTGATGGCCAAGCTCAGGCCTAATATGAGTCAATTAAGCTTAAAAAAAAAAAACCAGAACATTTCATTCTTCTTTTTGAGGTTTGTTTGACTAAAAGAATGAACAAAAATTAATTTAAAAACCAATTTCCTTAAATATTTTTAAGCTTCTAGATATCACTGTACAGCAATCTTTAGTTCTGAGTCTTTTCGAAAGAGACGAAAAATCTCTTTTATCTTCCAGATGTCGAACATTGCAATCGTTCCTTTTGCCACTGGGCTAGGATGCAGTCACTGAAGGATATTTGCCTGGCATCTCTCTGCTTAGGCTGCAGCTTTATGAATAACTGTTCATAACTTCTCGTCTCTCAGCTGTATTATAAATACTTTAAGGTTCCCAGCTGCACTGTGCTTTTACAAACATCTTAAAATTACGAGCTTGCTGGCATGCAGCTGGGTGAATGCAGTTACGAATGGTTTATACTCAAGGAAAATATCTGAATAGCATTGGAATTCTGTACTCGTTGAAGTAATCTAACGTTAGGAAAGCAGGGCCTGCAGATTTTTTTTTTCCCCACCACTGCCACCATATTTTTCCTTTCATAGCTGGTGATCTGAGATCTGTGAAACTATCTCGTGGCATCATCTACTCTGAGCTGTAAGGAGCAACCATCTAAAATGCATATATCTGCAGTGGGTTTGTAGCAAGAGGTGATGAAGGAACAAGAGAATGATAGCTATGGTCTTATACATAGCACAGAGTACTTTCCGTTTTTAGGATGGCTGCCTCTTGGGGAGCATGCCATAATAAATCATTTCTCTCCTTACTGGATGGCCTAGAGAAGTTTTCAGTGGTGACACCCTAAAAGGGGAGTACAGAATCTTGCTTCTAGAAGGTCTGTGTGCGCTGAGAACATGGCTTCTTGTGTAATACTTGTGCAGCTAGAAAAGCAAAAAAGGATGGATATCTTGAAAGCAGCTGTGAGTTATCCTTGCATAGCTGAAATCAATAGCAATTGCATGTATCACTCCCTTGGAGTTGCCTGCTGGCATGTTTCTACATCAGAGAATATTTAGAATCTTAATATTTCACAGATTTCTTCATTTTTGCAGATACAAGATCTCCAATAATTTAGTGCTTAGTTTGAATATCAAATTACAGTTTTTTTAGTACATCTATGTCATAAAATATGGTGTGTTATTTTTGAACTTCATTGTCTACCTGACTTGCTTTTTGGTAATTTTAATGATCAACTCCTTGGGGCAGAAGGGTTGTTCTAAGGTTTCACAGTATTGAGTGCAATGATAGAGATTAAGTATGTGGAACTGTGATGAACTGCATCCTCTCTGGCATGAAGTCAAGAGCATTCAGTTTCTGGTTTAACAGTTCATGAACTGGTTTTTGTTTTGACTGATGATGTATTCTTTCTTTTCAGACATCTGGGAGACTCAAGATATCTGTTAGCAAACTGTGCTTCCCTGTCTCCCTCAAATGGTGTTCTTTCACCTAATATTCATCTCTGGGTTTAACATTACTTCTTAATTCTTGCTATTGATAATATATCATCTACAGAATTACAGAAATGTATTGTAGGCAATATAGATCTGAAAAACTTTCCTCTATCAGCCAGTCAGTCACCTGATGTAGGTAGAATTTCATTTAGTTTTTACTGTATCGGGCTCATTTTCCAACAGAAACTTACACATCACATTGCATTTGCTAATAGACATCCAATATTTTGGCAAACAGTCATTTCTTCTCTTCTTTTATCACCAGGCCTGTCTCTCTTATTCATATGGCACCTATTGACTAAAGACAGTGCAAATAGGCAGGTCTCATAACCTGTAATTTGTGCTTATTTTCATTTTGGATTTCATTTCTTTCAATTAAGGAAAACCAATTTTTTTTCTTTATTGCTAGTTAAAGGACTGAGATAGATCTTATCTTTACAGGATATTTTCAAAGATAGCCCAGCCCATTAGGTTTTACCTTGTGTAGACATTGCTCCAACATCTGTCTCCTACCTTCCCTTCCAAAACCTCTTTCTGGTGAGAGAAACTGAGCTAGGACCAAGATCAAGCCTAAAACATTTATCTATATTTAGCTTTTGTTTTTAGTTTTCAGGTTAAGAAAATGTTTATGTTTATTCATTAAAGAAATATTTCAAGTTGCTCTGAGTATGTATCCATAATTTATGATTAAATGTAGGGATTTATTGATGCATTCATTAATTTATAGGTCCATTAATAGATATAATGGGTTTTTATTAATAGTTTAATGGTAAACTGTATCATTTTTTATATTGATAGGATTACTTTATTAGACTGAAGTAAACAGGAAAGAGTAATAGTTCATGCTTGCAGCATAATAATGCTTAAAACCAATATGATTGCCTTAGGCCTGCCATCGGTCTTATACAGATGACAAGCATTATAAAGTAAATAATCAAAATTTTTACTACTCTTGGCACAACTACTTGGAAAATACATTCAGTATTCTGACTTTTTCCTCACTTTCCATGGTGTTTTCTCTATAAACATTCTGCCAAATGTAGAGAAAATTCCACTCACCACTTGTTTGATTCTCCTCCTGTGCTAGGATCTGTTCCACACCTGTACATTTTTTGTTCATGCTGTGCCCTAATAGGTTTGAGGCAATTTATTAACTGTGATTGTTCAGAGACGTTTTATACAGACAGCTTTTTCTTGATGTGGAACTTTGGTCTTCCATTGCTCTAGACACATGGCAAAAAAAAACTTTGTGTGGCAAGCCTTTTTGGTGGCCAGGAGAGCTGGGGAGCAAAGGCTTACATAAGCATGGGTGGCAGCCACTAACCCTTTTCTGAAAGTGTCTGAATTATATTCTGAAAACTGAGTTTTAAATACAGATGAAGTTTGCATTTTCTGCTGTTGCAGGAGCTGTTTGTGTGTTGTAACACACTATTTAATTTCGGTTTGTTATTTTCTTCACCTATGAAATGTTGGCAATATGTTCTGTATTCCCTAGAGAGCTGTGGATCCAAATTAATTTATTACAACGTGCTTTGGAATCCTTAAATGTTACAGAATTACTATTGATTAATGAAACAATCCTTCTTGCTAAAATATTGGGGAAAATAGTGGGCTTGGGTGTATCTTTTTGGATTCAGTATTCATTCATATTAATGTATGAAAATCCACAAAAACCCGCTTTCTAGCATTTGTCTTTATAGTTTTTTGAACGTATCCGTTAAGATCTGATAGGCATAAAAAGCTCTTATTTTCAATATTACTACTCTGATTTATCATGTGTATTGGTTAAACTAAAGGCGTAATTTATTCTTTCCCAGTAGTAAAATGTACAGGTGACTAAAAATTCAATAATTCTACTTTTTCAGAGGAAAGAATAGCAAATTTATATTAAGAATGGAACTGCAGATCATAACTTCAGCTTGATCTGGGAAAAGGTTTATTATATATGAACCAGTTCACATACTTTTTCAGTAAAGAAAAAATGAACTTAAAATTTTGGTTTGAGATTCTTGATGTTTTTAGTGCCATATATAATTGAACTGATAAATAGATATGATATTGAAACTTGTATTGAGTCTGTGTTTTATCACTCTAAGATTCATAACCAGCTTCACTGCTAATTAGGCCATTTTGAGG
This sequence comes from Callaeas wilsoni, assembly GCA_013398955.1. Taxonomy (NCBI): domain Eukaryota; kingdom Metazoa; phylum Chordata; class Aves; order Passeriformes; family Callaeidae; genus Callaeas; species Callaeas wilsoni. Next base: position 101,421 of record VWPU01007897.1, on the reverse strand, counting down.
GACTCTAACATATCTAATTAACAGTTACCATAAATAACACTTACCAGATAGACAGCTGAATCCTTTATCATAGACCTTATGCTTTGGGTGAACAGACTAAATGGTCTTTTAATGCAGATTTATATTCCAGGAGGCAGAGAACAGAACTCATGTCATTTCAGGTCTTTTCCACTGAGAACTATCTTAGCATGTACTCATGCAACCTGTTTTTGAAAGAAAAGAATCAATGCAGAAACCAAGGAGATACAAAAGATTCATTTTCCCTAAGCAATACAAAGTTACTCATCTTGAATTCCTCTTCCAGAGGACATTCTAATACTGTTAAATTCTTCAGTGGGAATTTTTTGAGCCTCCAAAATAATAGAGTAGTGAAGCACCTTCTTAAATATCTTTATTTTCCAGCCTTTCCCATTGTTGTAATATTATCCATGAAATGCAGTACCAACAGATTTTTATATTTGGGAAAAAAAAAAAACAAAATAAATGAAGCATAAAAGAATTCAATAATCCTTTACATTTTGAAGAGGAAAGAGGAAAAATAAAATTTGCTGCAAAAACCCTGTTTGTAACCTCAGGAGTTCAGTATATCAGAGTGGAGACATTTAAATAACAGGAAAAATAAATCTGTTGTAATATTACCCAAGAAAAAGTAGATAATTGCAATATCTTTAATATTTAAAATTCTTCTCTGAATGCCTGAGATGTAGAAAATTAAATAAAATCCTAGGGTCATCTCTTTGTTGTAATTTTAATATAATTAGAAGCAGAACCATGTTCTCCCATACTGGAAGGAAGGACAATGGGATCACAAGGAAATGGGAGTCCCTGGGAGCCAAAATTCTTCTATGTAGTTCCTGCATTAAAGCTTTAAATTGTTTGCAAACTTTGTGTCATGCTTCCTCTTACTTGCCAAGTCATATATAATCAGATTTTGGGGTGGATGCAAGCCTGGCCCATCTTACATCCTTATTTCTTCCTGCTCTTTCTCTAAAAGCTGCTGTTCACGAGGTCACTGGCAACGGCTATGTTGCCTTTATGTTCTTTCCAGTTCTACTAGGTGTGGGTTTTCAAGCAGGGGTTCAGAGATGCAGTGAGGCAGGAGTCAGAGCGAGGAATGAATTCTTTATTAAATTTACAATACCATTTATATATTCTAGTTCCATAAAGCAATTGAACAGCACTCACACTTCTCCTAGGGTGATTGGTCAAAGTCTCAGACACCCACTTAGAAATGTTTTTTCCTAATATAATGTACACAAGGTCAGAAGATACCAGATATGAATGCTTTTTACAAAAACTCTATCTATTGTTTACATAGCTTACATAGCAAAGGAAAAGTTCTCACAGACTGAATGCAAGAAGAGAAAATTTCCCTGCTAACAGCATTTCAGCATCCACAACTAGGAACCAGGATTTTTGGTTGGTTGGTTGGTTGGTTGGTTCTTTTGTTGTGTGGTTCGTTTTTTGAGTCTTTTTTAAGGCTTCCATTTACATGATTTTTCTTAAATTTTCCTAATGTGGTGGGGAATATTCTGCAGCTGCGTCTTAGAGGGTTTTAAAGGCTGGTGATGCTGGAGAGCAATAAGCTGTTGACAATCGTAAAGCAGGCAGTGATAAGTTTCTTTACTCTGTTGTAGTGCTGATGGAGTTTGGGAAGTGTGCTTAAAAGGGAAAGATGCAGAAGAGCAGGGCCTTCAGAGCTGCTCGGCACTTCGGAACCCGTAAGGACACGAAGGACCCACAAGAACATTTGATCAGGACACCTGTTTCGCAGGTTGCCCGTGACAAAACCTCCCACAGCATTTACACAGAGTCTAGTTCCAACCAGTCAACTGCTGCCTCCAAAAAGGAGGTTATATAAAGCTAGCCAGCTTTGTGGAACAGCACTGCAGCTTCAAATGAATACTCTTCAGAGCAGGACATTTGCTGGGCTAGGGAGGTGTGCTGGTTTGAAAGCAAAACCAATGAGAAACTCCAAGTCAGAAGTACAATTTAATAGGAAAAACTAAAATAAATGCAATAGGACAAAAAGAAGCCACTGACAGAGTCAGGATACAACCTGACACCCTGTCAGTCAGGGAGTTGGTAGCAGTCCAATAAAACGGTGGCTGCAGTCCTCCAGAGTTCTGCTGAAGATGGTCCTGTTGAAGCAGTGATCCTGTAGAAAAGGTCTGGTCTTCCACTGAACGTCCAGTGGTAGCTCTTGTCCTCTGGGAATCCAGTAGGTAAGGGCTGCCTCTGGTGGTCGAAAGCTTAGCTTATATGCAGGATGGGATGCTTGGTTCCTCCCTCTGGGCAGAGCATCTCACAATGGGAGGATGCAATTTTATCAGCCATGTGGTGAGACTAGATGGCCCATTAACAGGAGATATCCTCCCTAGAGGGAGGATGGGTCATGGGAGAGATAAGGAACGCTGCCCCACCTGGTTCTGACAGCTGGCCCATGAACAGAAGATAGTCCAGAGAGAGGACGCAGGGGACACAGCCCCACCTGGTTTAACAGCTCCCGAAGATGGTAATAGAATACACTGCAACCCAGGACAGGAGGGCATTTGGTCTGCTGTGAGGCGTTGCTGACACCTAGTTTTCTGCCTCGTAGGATGCCACAAGCGGTGTAATGGTACTGGCTGATGAACTTTTGGACCTAATGCCAAAACTTGTTCTGACATTCCACAGTTTACGGATGTTCTGTGTCCTACGAAGCTTAGCTGATCCAAAATCAGGTTAAGGAGGAGATTACATTTTATCCTTGATTTCTGGTTTTACTGTGTTTGCTGAGCATACTGACTTAGTGAAAGATGTCCCTGCCCACGACAGACTGCCTGGACTAGATCAGTAAAAGGTCCCTTCTCACCCAAATAATGTTGTGATTCAGCTAAGATTCAGCAAAATCTCGATCACGAGGCAATGTAGTCATGAACACATAAATTAGCAAATACTGTGAATAATATTGAGAAATTTAAATACATCATAAACATGCACAGTATAATATATATTTTTGCAAAAATTAAATGCTTTTTATTAATAAGATACTTTTAAATTTAGAAGGTGGTGTCTTTAAAGAGCTTTTCTGAAAATGATCCTATGAAATTCAGTACGCCTATGTAATTTAATGAATCAAAAGTCAAATTAGTAGTAATAAAATAAAGCAGTCATTTGAATCTGAAAATGTTCTGCTACAGTTTCCACTACAGCAGGTGATCAATAACATAGTGGAGTGGAAAAACTTGAATTGATTCCACCATCCTTCTTGTGCATACGCTTACATTTCTGGGGCTACATCAGGCTCTGCTGCTTCAATGTCTAATATAATTTTAAATTCCTTTCATTCATGTTGAAAAGCAAACCATGTTGCCCTTTCTGATCAGGGGTGGCAGAACCAGGAACGCTTATTGTGTACAGCTGAAACAAACAACCATATGAAAAAAAAGATTGATAACTTTTGCAGAGGTGTTTCCTTCCTTTGAAGGTGGATGGGGGAAGGGCGTGAGGGGGAGTTTGGGTTTCCTATTAACGTAGTAAGGGTTAAATGAAACACTCACTCACTCTGAATGAAAGCAGCCTCAGTGCCCTCGTGTCCTTATGAAAGGGAACATAAGACCTGGGAGCTCATCGATATTATGGCAGGGACATTGTGGGCTGCTGAAAAGAAAATGAAACAGCTGAGACATGTTGGAATCCGTAATGCAAGAGGGAAATGCCCAATGTTTATGTAAGTGTTCTTCCTCCCTAAAACCTTTAAAACACAAGCACAAGTTGTTGGCAAAGAGATTGCTGGTATATTAATTTTGTTTTGAGTGGTGCTAGACCCTATACTGGGAAAACCCCCCAGTTTTAACACGTTAATTTTGAGGATTCCCTCTTCCATGCTTGTAGAATGATTAATAATACATAAACTGCATAAAATGCCCAGCATAAAAAAAAGTCCTGTTCCAGTTATATGTATTACAATGCTCAATAGTTGCAGCTTTAGCATTTACAAGTTATAATCTAAACTCCTAGTCATAATTTGGCTTAAACATGTAAGTATTTTAAACTGATACATTTTCTTTTTTTCATCTTCCCTTTCAGTGCTAGAGCCTTAAGGCTTCTGTTCTTTAGATTTATTTCCCTACACTCAGAGGTTGAGGTCCTTTAAAAAAAGAAATTTTCTCACTTGATATAACTATATGAACTTGGTATTTTTTTAAAAAAATATAAACAAATTAACAATAAATCACCAAATAATTCAAGATTTTTTATTAAAATCACGGGATTTGGTGACACTGATTTCCAGTTAAATCAATGGACATTAAATTAATCCTTCTTTATATGACATTACAAAAAACCCCTAATATGCTGTTAAAAATTTGATTCATGGAACACCAGGTTGAAAGGGGAACTCAAGGATCATCTTTTTGGCAAAAACACTACTTAGACAAGGTGGTACATCACCCTGTCCAGCTGAATCTTAAGTGTCCGATGTTGGGGAATTCATCACTTCCCTGAGGAAATGATTCCAATGTCTGATTGATCTCATTGTGAAAACTGCACTCTTGCATCTAATCAGAATCTCCCAGGAGTAACTCGTGCCCGTTACCCCTTGTGCAGAGGGAGGCTGCATCATCTTTGCAGCCACTCTTGAAATACTGGAACATGACGATAGGTCTCTAAGCCTTCTTTTCTCAAGTCTGAACAAAACCTGTTCTCTCAGCCTTCCCTCAAATGGCAGAATCACAGTCCTTTGATACTTTGTGTTCCTCCTCTGGACCCTGTCCAGCCTGTCTGCATCCTTTTTGTCATTCTTACTTTTGGTCTACCAAACTACCTCTTTTCATCATGGTATTTTTAGCTTTTTATTCTCTAAACACAGTTGGTTCTCTTTTATATTTTACTGCATACATTCTTAAGAGTCAGAGTTTTTTGGAGGACTGTGCTGAGCTCTTGTAGCTCCACCAAAGAAGCACTGTGCAATAGTCATAGAATAATATGTGTTGGAAGGGAAATATCTGGATTAAAAAATCACCTTTTTGCCCTTAATCTCTAAATTGTTGCCTATATCTGCTAAGCTGGTCTTATAAGAGCAAAAAGTCACAAAAACGGTCTTGAGTTCTAGTGCACGTTGTAGCCTGTTGTGGATGCTGAAATGCTGTTAGCAGGGAAATTTTCTCTTCTTGCATTCATTCTGTGAGAACTTTTCCTTTGCTGTGTAAGCTATGTAAACAATAGATAGGGTTTTTGTAAATAGCATTCATATCTGGTATCTTCTGACCTCGTGTACATTATATTAGGAAAAAACATTTCTAAGTGGGTGTCTGAGACTTTGACGAATCACCCTAGGAGAAGTGTGAACACTGTTCAATTGCGTTATGGAACTAGAATATATAAATGGTATTGTAAATTTAATAAGTAATTCATTCCTCACTCTGACTCCTGCTTCGCTGCATCTCTGAACCCCTGCTTGGAAGCCCACAGCCTGTTCTGAGAACCAGCACGTGCCATTGCAGTGTTGATGGTGTTGTCATCCAGCCTTGCTCCTGGAACGGGCCGTGCACCGGCTGCTGAAGCGCTGTCCTAGGATGTCACCTCCCCGGTGTCCCCAGAGCGCCGTGCTCCGGCTGAGCGCTCGGCAGGTGCCAGCTCCATCGTCTGCCGCTTCTCAGGGACACGTGAATTCTAACAGGGAGAGATACTGAGCTGCTTTTTGGCCTCTTCCCAGTGCCAAAGGAAGAAAAAACAGTCCCAGATGAAGTCCAGAGCCTGGCCTGCTGTTTAATTAACTTACCCATCTGTCATATAAGTATTTGTCAAAGTGTTGTGAAATCTTCATATCTGGAATACTTTCATGTGGAGGACCTTTGCATGTGAATAAGCTTCTCTGATGAAAATTGCTGTATCAGCAAAGCCAGTATGAATATTGTTTTTAAATGCCACTCGGTACATGGCACTTCATTTCTTTCCTTTTTCATTGAATGCCACTGCCTTTGCAAATGCTGTTCCCTGAAACAGAAAAAGAGATTTTCAGTTTTAAAATCAGACAACTGCTATTCATAGAAACAAGTTTTCAGCCAATAAATGCTATAGAAGCCTGGACTGAAAGGTCACTGCTATGATAGCTAGTCAGGGTCTGTTTTATTAATGGAAGTAAGTATTATGGGTCTTTGTTGCATAATGTGTTTTGTTGGAAGGCGAAGCTGTACAGAAGTGAGCTTTCTCTAGAGGCCTATTCTCTTGGCTTTATGTAAAAGACAGGCTTCAGCAGTAAATGGCTTTAAGCTTGTCAAAGAAAGGTTATTAAAAATGTTCCTGCCTTTCAGTCTCCATGCCCAATAGGCACAAAAATCCAATACTATAGGGATTTTTTTCTATTTAGTCATGTCATTTGGCATTTTGCCTATAGCTAAAAATGAGATACCATCTGGTGTAAGCTCACTAATGATTCTGTGTTGTTACCTGAACTGGTTCACTAGTTTATTGTTAGCACTTTAGAAAGAAACTTGCCTTCTGCTAATTGCACTTTGGCTACTATGTTTTGTTAAGATTTTAAATCTCAGTGATTTCTTGAGGCGGTGATTTGAAATCACAGTTCTTCTGTACTCACAGCCTTCTGTACTAGTGCTCTGGGTAATGTTTTCTGCTGCCTTGACACAGTTCTTTTATCACAATATATGCTTATAATGTAGTGGGACCTCATCTGCCTTAGGGCCTTTAGAAATTCACTCACTTCTGGTGTGAGGTGGCCGGCAGGAAGCTAAAGTGCAAGTGCTGAGGACAGAGTTGCTGCTTTGCTGAGCACAGGCATCTGATGAAATAAAAGTTGAGGGATTTTTTGGGGCTCCCTACAATGATAGTCATTGACACAGGAGCTGCTATGAGCACAAGTGAATCTGCCAGGGCATGCATGCTTTGGCTACAGGTGATGGGAGGCTTCCACAGACCTGGGCATAATGCCTGTGTGAAGGAATCATCCAGGATAATGATGTCTCCATGACAGTCTGTACTCATGCAGCATATCTGGAAGCTACTCTTACACTTACAGCTGCTTTATGATGACTTCTGTGACACTAGTTGACAGACAAAAATGTTGCACTCGTTGTAGAAATCTCTTGGATGTGAATCAGTGGGCAGTGGAGCTTTGTTCCACTTCACAGTGGATGCTTACTAGCAGGGAGAAGTCTCTCTCTGTGACACTGGGCAGCCTCTGCACTTGGACCTGATGTGGGCTTGTCCCCAGATCCCGCCCATCGTAAAGCTGCTCCTCGGGATTGGGAGATATCCTAACATTTCTTGACAAATTTTACAGTTTCCTGCTCATTCAGAATAGTGGAAGACCAGCATAACTGAATACTAGTGTGAGGTAGTGAGCCTTTCTTTTTCTGATGACACCCACTGCAGTCCAGACACATAGCACATCTTGTCCTGCAGAAGTGTGAAAAAAGGTAGATTTTCCAACCCTCCAGCCTGAATCTAAGGTGATTTCAAAAAGAGGTATTAGAAAGCATTAAGGGACTGTTTTGTGTGACTGATAGATCTAGGAGCAGCACTTTTATTGAAAAGAATGACCAAGGGCTTTTGTTTGGTATTATCAGAGCTGGGATGTATGCCTCTATTCACAAGATTAATTCAAGTCCTTCAAAGACTGTCTAGGACTTTCAGAAAAGTCATTTATGTGATCAGAACACTGACACCTTGAAAAGCAACTGTTTCTCTAGAAGTGCCACTTATAATAGAAACAGAGGTGCTTCTCTCATTATGAAAAGTGATTTTGTGAGGTTCCTGCCCCAGCTGCTTCAGATTGTATGAGGCCAAAACCCAAATTGTTTTGCTATCTTATGTTCTAGCTACTGAGCAGTGCAGAAAAGTAATCTAAAGACAGTTCTGTGTGACTTTTTGCCAAAATCTATTCGCTTAGGAAAGAAACCTTAGAATTTTACAAGCAGCACCCTTCTCAGGAGGTTGTCTTTAAAGCCTTGAAACTGCTAAGATGTTTCAGTCTGAAACCTGGCTGTAGCACACACTAATATTACTTCTAGAATTGTCTTGATGCTGTGATATAGGTGTAATCGCTTCATGATGTTGTGATAAAATATTAGTAGACCACTTTAGTGCAAAACAGGAACTGTTTCAAATTCCTTGAGTTTAAAACTTTTAAGTTATACCTTTCAAATATTTTAGTTGCATTGTTTTTCATTCTGGTTTGCAGTAATGAGGTACGTATAGGTAGGTATAATGGTGTCATTTACAAGGAAAATTGCTGTTTGTAGGGGGAATCTTTACTGCTGTTGGCAAACATCTGCATGTAAAACCATTTAGAATGGTAAGAAAGCTTTGCATTTAGCTGTGGCAGTTTTCACTAGCTACACAGCAAAAAACCAAGATGGGCTTTGACTGAGGTATATTATGTTTTAAATTTGAAGGGTTTTATTACTACTTTTCCTTCTCACAGTTAATAGTTTTACTTTTGCCTGTGATTAAGGCCTTGCTTTTAGACAGTTAATTTTTAAAAGAGTCATAATACATGTCTTTGTAGGTTTCAAAAAGAAATTTGGTGACATCTTGAACTCTGTTCACATTTTTTTTTCTGAACAAGTCCAAGCCACACCTATCACACAAGATGTCAGGTATGAATAATTTACAATATCATATTTCTAATGCACATTGATTTGGTTTTTTTTAATTTGCTTAATGACACTCACATTATTCATAGCTTAGGGCAGAAATGCTTTTACTTAGCCAAATGTAAGCAACAGAAGCTGTAAATATATATTATTCTAACTATCAAAATCAACTAACCTTATTATACTTAAATTCTGCTCTCTTTTTCTATGATTATTGTAGGAAATTTAATGTCATAATAACTATTCACTAACACAAGAAACCTTAAAAGAATATTGTGGGATATGAGGTTTGAATTTTGAATATGAAATTGCTGGGAACTTGTTTTAGGAACATTATCTTCATCATGTCATGGAAAATAAATGTCACTTCAGTGACTGACTAACTTAGATTTCAGCATGCCTTTGTTTAATATGAGAAAAGTCTCAACAGATATCCTTACTGATGAATTCATTGTCTGAAATACATTTAGAAGATGCAGCTATTAGTTTTGCAAAAGACATATTTGTTAAAATGGAGAATTTAATGAATAGTTCACAAGGGGAAAGAAGAAGTTAGCAAAAAAGCTGTAGTTCATTTGGTGAAAAGGTCTAATAACTTTCAAATGAAGTAGTTGAAAATATTTTCAGACTGGTAATGATAAGTGTGCTGGATAGTTGAACAGGATCCAAAAGGATCCATAGTTGAACAGGATCAAAAAGGATCCATAAAGTTCTGTTAAAACAGACTGTGGAAAACCAAAGTAGAGAAATTTAACAGACTGTAAACATAGAAACGAACAAATGAGATCTATTGCATAAAATGCCAGCACAACCTACATTAATTAATTAAATTTCTAACAAACATGAATCAGAGAAAGCTGAGGTACAAATACTAGCACAGAGATTGAGAAATTGTGATGGAGGAGAATGAGGGCAAAGAGGAGAGTAGAACAAAAGAGGAGAGAAGATAAATGTGTTCAGATAATTCCCCATAGGTTTTATATCTCTGAGTCTTAGATATCCATCAGAACAAAATGTTCTGGTGAAGGATTTTATGCTTACAGGACAAGGTTTATATAGGTTACTACTCTCTCTGCATACCCCTGGATCTTCCTTGCAGTTTCCCTCGCTGAAGCTGAGAAGGGCTGTCTGGTGGATGAATTAAAGGCGCTAGAGGAGGAAAACACCAGCCCCTGCGGGTGAAGGTGCCAGAATCCCTAGTTAAACAGGGAAAGCAACAAAATGAAGTCATCGTTCTCTTGGCCGAGGATGTGAAATCCCACCACAGCTATGAGGAAGATTTTGCATGGACAGATGGGACTTTGCTATGAATACCTCTCCCTGCGGTTCCCAAAGCCTTTCATAAACATGAAAGGGATCCCAGTGCAAAAGTCCAGATCTAAATGCAGAATTCTTAAGAAGGTAAGGCTGTCTGGATCTGAAGGTCTGGGCTGGCTGATTATAAATGTTCTTGAATCATGAAGTTTGGACCAGGAAACTTTTTTTGGACAGGGATGACCCTTCCTTTCTTGCTCTAGTCCTAGACCATGCTCCCCTATTTTGAAAAAATTTGCAAGTTTTTTTTCAAATCAATACCAGTCTAAATAATATGCACTGCTTTTTGTATCAGATTGATAATTTTACTCTCTTATCCAGGGAATGTTAGTTCATAATCAGTCTCTGTATTGCTCTTTATAACTAATACTTGTCTTACTCTTTCCATTTAAAAAAAAATAATCTAAAGTGTTTTGAACTGTAAAAAATGTTAACTGTTCTTGCTGGGCATATTCCCCAGGATGAACATTTTAGAAAAGTTCCTGCAAAAAATGAGTGGAATAGGAGAAGGGAGAGAAAGAAGCAGCAATATTCTGTGGTGACCAAACTTCTGAGGGCTTGGTTTTGCACTTTAATACTAATTTTAAGTTTTGTGCTTCTTGTTACTGTCTCTTTTTGCCTGGATATTTCTAGATTCTACAACTCTAACCAGACTGGTAGGGGGATACAAGTGCATCCCTAAGTCTTTTTGTAATTAAATTAATTGGCTTGAATCCTAAATTATATTTATGTAATTTTCACCTAATATATTTCTACTGTCTCTAGCTAAAATTACTTCTGATTTGATGAGAAATTGTTCTATATTCTTTCTGTTGCTTTGTTCCCTGTTCTGGGAGATGACAAGATAAACACAGGCAGAAGACCTCAAGAAAGCTCAGTTTATGTTGGTGTTTTCCTGCCGGGTGCTGCAGAAGGGAACGGCCGGTTCCTTCTGTTGCTGCGTGGGGCAGCTTCCCCAGTCTGAGGAGCTCCTTATCCTGCAGCTGCCCCAGAGCACTGCCACTCTCTTCTCCAGAGAGGCAGCAGCCACTCCTGGGTTATCTGTAGCACAATTAGATTATGCTGTACAAAGTTTGTACCTTTCTGTTACAAGAAAATGAGCCAGGTCATCAATTTGCGACTTAGAACCCCAAAAGCAAAACATTTGGGAATGAAAGAGCAACCACTTAAAAGACAGCAGTGCAGCATTACGAAATGGAAATTCAACCTGAAAAATTTCCAAGTGTAAAATGAAGCAATGGTTGTTAAGCCAGAAGTCAAGCTAGGCTCCAGTTCCTTAGCCGAACACAGTCACAGCTCCACTGAACTCATGTCTAAAAACAGAAGAAAAGTTTTTCCCAACATTATAATGTACTAGGCATGTTCCAATTCATGTGATAAAATACCAAGTAATAGAGCGGATATTCATAGAATATACATTTATTTAATGTGAAGTTTTGTTCAGGGTGGAGATCATGTCCTTAAAAGCTTATTTTAGTTCTTACTACAAAAAAAGGAACAAGTTTTTTTCTCCATTCTGTTTCAGTATTCCAAGACAAGCGTAATCATCTGAGACTTTTTTTTAAGGATGTGGTTGCTCATTAAATGTTGGCAACTCTGTTTTTCCTGAGTTATATTTTCACATTTAATCAATATGTGTATATATGAATCTGTCGCTAGGTCTGACCCTCATACTCAAAGCCTATTTTAATGAAATCATTCCCCTGCTTTAGTGAAGGAAAAAAAATTGTTTATTCATCAGTGTAGTAAATATGGTGATTTCTATTTCCTTTTAAATAAACACATAAGAGAGTAAAACTTGGAATCAATGGTCTTCAGATATTCCTTCTCCTACCTCAAAGCCTTACAGAAGTCAAGCAAAGAGAATCTTTTTGTTCATTTTCAGTTGTGTCTACTGTCATGTCTGGATGGTGTGATGTTTTCCACACTGGAGGAACTTGAGGCATTCATTGAGTTTTTTGGGTAGGGCAGATATCCAAGGGCAATTCACACAGTTTACAATTTCTCTCCAAAGCTGTTCAATCATCAAGCAATGAAAAATGTCACTTGCATAGCAGGAGCCAGAGAGCACTCAGTCGTCCTGTGGGCATTCCCCAGCCTGAAATTATGTTAAAATCAATTACAGTAATAGACCTTGGGCTGCTTTAACTTCTTTATTCTACCAAATCTCAGAAGAGGGGCAAATGTGCTTAAATGTGTTTTGAAACCACTATTACCATGAACACTCTCTGTTGAATAAGAGAAGTAACATTCTTCATTTTTTTCCTGTACAAATGCAAAGCCTTTTCCTTCTTTACTGTTTTAAATTATCCTGATCCATTCTGTGAACCGCTTGCTTTTCAATACTCTAGGGTGAAGTCATGCATTCCTTCTGAGCAGGACATATTCCCATGTCCGTGTAGCTGGCAGGTTCTCATGGCGCTCTCAGAGCCTGCAATGCAGGTTGGAAATGCATTTTCTAAAAGCAGAAAATTTTAGGTATAATTGGTATATTCATTCTCTGTGCATAAAGCACTTGTTGCTTGTCTCATACCACCACCAGTAGAGCACCAGCCCTTGACTTACTCCCACCAGTCTGGATAGCTACCAGCCTGTAGGCAACATCCAGATGGCATGAAACACTTTTTTGGAATTGGTATGTGAAGCAAGTTCAACGAACAGCTTGTTCTGCTCCCCAGTTAAAAACTATATGGAAGATGGGGAACAAGAGGGTAGCGTAGGATAAAGTCCTAAATGACCACTGTTTCTTTTTGCTCTCTTTCTACAGCAAAAGACACAATAGGTTTCATGGTCAGGAATTACATACATAGCATTTTAAATTTATAAGGTTTTAAGTTACTGAGAAAAAAATTTTAAAATATTCAAGAGTCTTCTCAAAATGGCCATGAGTTTTTTTTGTCAATTCATACATTCTGAGAACTGGGGCAGGCAAACAATTGCAAACAACTGCAATTCCACAGAATAACACAAGAGTGCAACTTTTATCTGACTGGCAAAACCAATTTCACTGATGAAGATTTTTCCCTTTTCAAACTTGTATCTTGATGGAAGCATCAGGCCATGATGCTATGAAGGAACACCATGATAGCAAACTTGTGTCTTTAATTATCTGGACAAAGAAATTAAATTCCATTGGTTGACCTGCAATTAAGCAAGTTATACTTTCCTCTATCTTGTTCTTGAGGAATTCCTTTGGTTTTGGTGGATGCATTCGTGATCTTTAGGAGTACCTGAAATTAACCTCTGCTGAGTAGGTGCAAGTTATTATTTTAAAACTGAAAGGATTTGAAACTCTGTGAAGATAATACCTATGTTTTAGTCCCAAGTTTTGGCTATGCCTTGTATAGACCTCCACAGTGGAATCTGACTGCTGATAACCCTGCAGGTGCTGTGCCACGGGCTTTCATTACAGGGTACAGACCTCAGGAACCAGGCAGGAGCAAATGATATTATTCTTATTATCCATATAAGTAGCTGGTCCAAAGCTGGTCTACATACATTGACGGAAGTTCTGATCATGTTTTTATGCTACAAAGTAGACATAATCTTTAGAAGCAACGACCTAGAAGAGGCAATCTTTATATTTCCTCCTGGAAAATCAATTGCTATCACTTCTGTGCATGCAAGTAGTTTTTAATTTTTCTTCTGTCCTTCAAGCAGGGAACCTTTGTTTAGCCCTTGTCCTATATTCTGACTGATTTATTGTAATCTCTAGGTTTATACATTTCTGTGATTTCTCAGAATTTTCACAGACATCACGAAGTTTAGTCTTCCTGACTTACAGCCTTAGTTGTAGGATATTTAAAGAGATCTGAAAGGTCAGTTATTTTTTTCTTATCATAAGTAAGTAACAGAGAGAAACAAGTATACATTGAATAGTATCTAGAGTTCAGAGGCTAGCAAGTGAAAAGAACATCAAATCTATGCATTCAAGAAAAAGAGACAACTCTTGTAATGTCTCAGGTTGGGCAACACAGTTTATTTTGTCCTAATGCAACTATTCTCCTGAGGAAATATATTAATACACATTCATCTAATATTCTCAAACACCAGCATCTGTCTTGTGCCATATAGCATTTTCTACACATGAGTTCATCTCAGAACCCTTTAGAAAAATACCCTGGGCTGGAGTGATTACCGTAAATACACTTTCCACAAAAAGCAGCACCTTTCCATATGTTCTCAGGAACAAGTGTGCTTTTACTGGGAAGGATTCTTTATTGGATAAGCACTGGAAAGGAATTCAGGAAAACTCAGATCTAATCGAACTTTGCCATTAGGCAGTGAAATGAATTTGATCAAGTCACTTCATCTTCTTGCACCTCAGTTTCTGTGTGCAAGAACTAGGTGTCTAGTGCAATCCATGTGAGGCCCTATTAGCTAAGAAATTCCATTCCATTTTCCTTATAAGGGTAGAACATCCCCTGTCCATCTACTCAGAATATTTGAAAGTTCTTCCTAATAACTCCACATTTAGCCATTAAAGATAAGTAAGTGACTTCTTAGTAAAAAACATTTTATTCTGTTAACAATGGCAGTCTCACACATACAGTATTTTAGTGCAATTCTGTCACTACTTTTGAATTTTAAAGTTTCAGGATATCATAACGGCTTATGATTTTGTTGCTTTTTGAGCAGATATAGAGTAACTACATTTTTGATTTCTCTTTTTCTTTCATGAGTTTTTCTCTGATTTAATTTCTGAATGTTTGGGCAATTGTTGGTCAGTATGCACTCACACCTTCTTTTCCCTTCCTATCTTACAGTCCTTTGGCTGGTCTAATATTTTTATATCCATGTGCAAGTGTATGGTTGAATGCAGGTGTACATACAATCGTGCACATGTCTACAGACGCCTGTTACATCAGCTGTGCCCTAGTAGTCATCAGTCATAAAACCTTGAGAGTGAAAGGCCACAGACTCTGAGGGGAGGGAGCTCTGGAGCATAAATCAGTGTGATTTAGATGTAAGAGGCTCCTTGCCTGTGTTGGGATGAAACCTTAAATCTGAAGTCTGTTGGCTACAGGAGATCACTAATCAAGGCTTGTCTTTTATTGACACTTAGGAATGCTTCACTTCCCCTGCATGTGAGAACATTAGATAAATACAGTATAGGACCCTTTACTTACCTGTACAGACAGAAAAAATAAAATTATTCTGTCTTTTCCAGGATTTAAAATAGCAAATAAATAGCAAAGCCATTGTACATCTCAATGTTCTGCCACTAGAGTGCACCAAAATGTTTGGTTGTAATAGGCTGATTGCATTAACTTCCCTCGCCTTAAAATAGTGTTCTTTTATGTTGTACAAGTCTCTTCTAAAACATCTGCATGATTTTGGCCCATTTTTAATATAAGTGTCTAATGAGAAAATATCTGCTTCTAGGTATATCATATCAGAAAGTATAATTTAGACTTGAGGCTTGTAATAATTAAACCCCATTTCTTTCACAGTCCTTCCCACAAAAGACAAATGAACTTGCTAATTCTGCCAATAAGCATTTTGAACACTTGAGTTTGTGGCACTCAATTTTACTGAGCAAATGTAAAGTGGAAAACACAAATTATGATGAGAGATACAATTCTGACAGTTTTTCCTAGATAGATTGCAATTAATGTGATTGTATCAGCCTTTGAGTTGAGAGATGAATATATGATCCTGACTGGCTGCCAAAAATGAGAGATGCTCATTAAAAAGACACGAAGGTTGGGGCAGATTTCGGATACAAACTTTCTCGCTTGCTTGCTTCTCTGTGTTGCAGTGGTTATACTGCAACCTAAACTTGAACTCAAATGCTGATTCAGCTGTGCTCGAAAACAAGCGAACACGTAACAAAATGAAATTTTGTTTCCGCTTTCAGGAATAGCAAAGCTTACACTGAGTATGATAAAGCCAGGATTTTTATTCTCAGTGCTGGAGGAAGAAATGTCTTTCTCTGCACGCTCTGTGGGGAGCGTACTCACAGTTCAGAAGGAGTTGTAGTTCTTCTTTACTGTTCAGGAAGATTCTCCAGACCCTCATCACATGAGCATCTGGTACTCTATTCCCTGGTTTGCAAGGTTCACCATGATGGCCTCAGCACTGCAATCTCCATTCTGCCACCTCATGACACGCAAGAACTACAGTAAGCTGAGCCCCTGAAGGTGTCCTTTTTAGCAAGTAACCTAAATCAAAGGATCTCAGAGAATGCCTTTGTCTAGTAGAGGATGTACAAGAGAGTAGATTGAAAATCCAATAAAAAATGTGTGACAGCAATATGGAATGTGGTTGTTCTCCCAGTCCTGAATGGTGAAACTTTAGTGATACTGAGTCTCTGAAGAAATATACATATGAAATATTCTGGACTAGAATTGCCACTAGAGTGTCGAAAGAGAGATGTACAGGTTCTGCTATCGTAGCCAATAACCTGTATGTGTCATTTGAAACATTAGGTTTTGGTTATTGTGGAAATAAAGACCCAAGTATTCTACCAAGAATACTGATTTCTGGAATTTCATTTCACCTTGGTACTTCTAACTGTACATTCACAAATAAGTAGGCTATAATATTTCAGTGCATTAATATCACAGGTCCAAACAACAGAGAACTCTGCTTCTGGACAACACGTCATTGTGTGTTTCAAACAAAAAGCTACCTTTCTTTTTAATTGCAAATATATCAGTAAGAACACTGCTTATTCTTTTTCCTGAAAAAAAGTCCCAACTCTGTTAACACCGATCAATTCTGTGCTGAAAATGCTCATTTTAGCATTACAGGACTTAATCTATCTGTAAAAGGCATACTGAGACTTTAGTAAAATCAAGTTACCTAAATGCCTAAAGGTCTGATATAATTAGTGGTGATTGCACAAATATCCAATAGATGATCCTATTGGATTTTAGAAGTACCGAGCCTTGCTATTGAGAAAATAAAAATCTTTTTTAAAGCCCATACAAAGAGGAACAAAAAATACAATAATAATCACTAGCTTGTTGTACAAATCATGAGGGTCTGCGAGACTTGGTATTAATTTCAATAGGTTTGATTCAACCAAGTCCTCAGTCCAGAAAACAAAGAATAAAATATACCAAAATACCTGAGCATAAAAAATATAGTCATAAAGATATGCTTTAGCTAATCCCTTAACTATAACTTTTTATGTAAGTATCTTCTTAGGTCTCATTCAATAGCAAGAGATTTGTGTGCTTAAATTTAAGCACTTGATGAAATACTGTGATGAATAGTCACAACCTGATGAATATGGGCCAATTGCCTCATCCAGAACCATCCAGAGTTCAGAAAAACTTGAATTCTCACATGCCAATTATTTATTAGAAGGAAAAAACAGTTTTGCCTATTCTTCTGGTGGTATCACGGAAGCAAAATCAGAGAATCAGAGAATCATTTAAGTTGGAAAAGAACTTTAAGATCATCAAGTCCAACATTTAACCAAGAGCTGCCAAGTCCACTGCTAAACCATGTCCCTAAGGCCAATCTCTTAAATAGCTCCAGGGATTTCACCACTGCCCTGGGCAACCTGGTTCAGTATTTGACAACCTTTGGGCGAAAAAGTTCTTCCTACTATACAATCTAAGCCTCCCCTGGTGCAACTGGAGGCCATTTCTTCTTGTCCTGTTACTTGTCACCTGGGAGAAGAGGCCAGCTTCCACCTTGCTACCATCTCCTTTCAGGGATTTGTGGAGAGAGAAGGTCCCCCCAGGCCTCCTTTTCTCCAGGCTGGGCTCCCCAGCTCCCTCAGCTTCTCCTCATCAGACTTGTGCTTCAGAGCCTTCAACGCTTTGATTGCCCTTCTTTAGGCACTCAAAGTTTTCCAAGGCAACTGAATGAAATTTTTTTCAGAATTACATTTTAATAATACTGTTAAAAATGAAAGAAATATTTCTATGTGATCAGAACTTTTTTTTCCCCCCAAAATTTGTTACTTCTCTAGATACCCTTTTTGGTTCTGTTTTTTTATACCACTGATTTACTGCACGTGTTTACATTGGAATAGAGACTTAAAGGATCGCTTTTATTTATGTTTTAAAACACATTATCCAACTGTTTCTCCCCAAATCATATTTTTCTTGGCTCTGTTTAACTCACATTGCATCTGTGGCAATAAATATCAAATGAAAGGAGAAAAAAAAAAAGGGGAAGGCAACTCCATTGTAGTAATTAGATTACTCTGGAAATAAAGCGGTGGATCACTAAAATCTAATTTGGAAGTGATGAAGTGCATGCGATTGCCAAGTAATTATTTCTGCACAGTCCTTGTCCATGGGAAGAACAGAATTATTGGACACTACACAATGTTAATGATGCCATAGTTTGACAGCCTCATGAACATGCAGAAACACTGGTCTTTTGAGGACATTTTGTGACAATTTGTATTCATCCAGAAGTCTGTATTATTATGTGCACCAAAATCAGTCCGTGTAAGCAGCTTTTTATTTTTGCAGAATAGTACTTGCATGTGACTTTCTGATCAGAATTTAACTTTATATGTTGACTCACTGGCAGATGAGATGTTGGGGGAGATGTAGAAAGAAAAATTATGCAGTTATGGAAGTATGGAACATTTAAATTTTGCTTATAATATTATCTGAAGTTTTTACTAGGCAATGAGAAATGTAGAGATTGCAACCATGGCTCCATGATTATTAAATATGATTATATTGATAATATTTTCATTCTATTTCAGATTTGTATTTCAGATCCAATTTTTACTTATCTAAAAGAATGAGTTTTCCTTCAGCAAGAATCACAATATCTCATTGCTGACTATCAGAAGAAATGCCAACAAAAAGAGAAAAGATTAAAGCACAGATGCACTAACCCTATACCAAGGGTCTTGATTCTGTAAAGCATGTAACAGTATCAGAAATTCAAATTTTATCTTAATTTTAGAAATTGTGGCTTGTTTTACACAGTTTTTGTTTGCAAGCTCTGTTCATACATGATGCAGAAGATCTGCTGAGTATTCAGAGCACCCAACAAAGTCCTGCCATTAGCTGGAGAAGAGCTCATGGTTAGGGTGAAGCAGAATACCTTTTTAACGTGATGAGCCAAACATGCTCTATTCTGAGAACATTGCATTATTGATGCTGCTTGAGAAGGAATTAATTTTTATTACATTCTTCCTAATTGGAGGCAATAGCGCTGTAACTGTCCCCAGTATCCAGCTGCAGTGATACCATAACACAAATGGTGAGGAAGCGTCCTACTGGGATTTGCTCACGTTCTGCTAACTTGACTCACAGAATCACAGAAAAATTAAGTTTGTAAGGGACCTCTGGAGGCCATATGGGCCACTTCCACTTCTCAAGCATGGTCATCTAGAGCAAACTGTCCAGGATTTTGTCCAGATGGCATTTGAATATCTCCAAGGTAGGAGACTTCCATGACCACTCCAGCCAACCTGTTCCAGTGCTTAGTCTTTCCACCCCTCCTGGTAGATACAATGGTGCTCATTTTAGGTGTCCATAGGGGTCAATTGCCAAATGACCCAGTATCTACTTCAAATGAATGCAAAATTTTCTCTAGAAATTGTTAAAAACGATGTACAAATGAAACCGCAACTACTACCGCCACCACCAAAATTGATGTCAAAGTCCACATTTTCTCATTCTACTTTATAAGTCTTGGATTAGAAATACTACCTGGTTAAGGTGAGCCCTACTTCTGCAAATACTAGTCAGTGTTGTAAACTAGGTTTCCAAATGGAAAAGTTGAAGACATATGTTCTTCTAATAGTTCTTTGTTCTAAGTTTTTATAAAGTAATGGTTGCTCTGCTTTTACTTTAGAAGAGTGAGAAATTATGTTGGTGTGGTGGTTATGACGTCTCTGGAGTAGCCTTTGTGTGTTCCAGTTGGATTTGAGGCTCCTCTGTTTAAGACTTGACTCACTGATGAGATCAGAGAGAACTGTGGAACTGCTCCATGCCTGTCCCCACTTCTTCATCAGTGATTTAAAATAATCAGCAAGTAGATTATAAATATTACTAGGAGTTGTCTTGAAAAAAGCTCTGATGAATTAATAGAGATTTCTTGAACTTCATTCCCATTAGAAAATACTGACTCTAAAAGTAGCATCCTATGACTTGCACCAATTTAATTGTTTTATCAGTGGGCAAAATTCACCTGTAAAGTGTACAAAGTTTTCTGGTACTGCAGCATGAAACATTCCTGTATTTTTGTTTTCCAAATAGTGACTTTTCTGTAGAATTTTTTAGCTAATTTTTCACTCAAAGTGGTAGATTCATAGACCCTGATGCTCATTTGTAGTCTAATCTCATGGAAACGTTTTATCAGCAAATTTATTTGTCAGGGTTTTGCTCCAGGCAGGGAAGTCACCTCCACCCTTTTGGGTGACAGTGAAATGTGATTCCAAAAGCATTTTCTGACAGGCTTGGCAAAAATAATCTGATTTAAAAGCCACAATGTAAACTAGAAATTAGTGGTAATAAGAGTAGGAATTCAGATTGAGATTTACTAGTCAAATATAATTTGTAATTTTTTTTCTGATCCTGCTTTGCCGAAGTCAGTGAGAGGTGATAGGATCAGGGCTTAAAATTTCAATTTTCTAAGCAATATTTGAAGTTGCAGCTGGCAAGATTTGCATGCAATTGTTTATGGATGCATTTGCAGAACTGAATTTCAACCAAGATCTGCATTTAGAAAGCCAGATGTGGAGCAGTATTGAATCACTTGTATCGCATTTGGGCCATACAGTAAGGTTTAAGTACTGTGGGACACTATGGCCCATAACTCAGTAATGAGATAACCCACTGCACTGAAGCAGACTTTATAAATACAGGTCACAGCTCTTACTGTGAATTCTCATGCTGCTCTCTGTTATGGGATTTAAGGATAATCACAGTGAGCCAAATGACCAGCAAGGGTAGAAGTTTTTCCTTCAGAGTATAATGATATATTGAAACAAGTGATAACGAAAACAGCTGAATTACTTTAGGATTCTGAAGGAATTCTGGAAAAAATCACTGCTCCTCCTAGCTGTCGTGACCAAATAAGAGGCAGCATCTATATTCCATAATTTTCACATATCAAGAAATTCATACAGAAATGTTGTGTGGGGGGAATAATTTTCTTCCACTTTGTCTTCCCATGCTTTGCCTTTCTGCTGAACACCCGATGTGTTGTGCTTCCAGTCCGTGGCTGAGAGCAAGCTGCTCTAGGCAGCTGCTGGCCCCAAGAAAAATCTGGGGTAATTAATGCCCTTGCTCCCAAATTTTTGGAAGTTGTATGCAGCTGTCACAGGTTGGAACCACATCTTGCATCACCTGCATACTACCAGCAAGGAAATGAGAACTTCTGAGTTGATTCATTTCCAAACTGACTGTACACACCCATATATAGGAGTAGAAGGAATTGATTCTCCAAAACTAGGTGGTGTGAACGCTATTTAAATGACATGTCTCATCTAATTTCTCTTGTGGCTAGAAAAAAACCCAAACAGTCTTGTAAATTAAAACATTTTGACTTCAATGTGTGAGTGGCTGGGATTGGATCCCTGTCATGGCTATCTACTGCCACTGAGAAAATAAGCTGGAAAGATAGCATGCTTTCCTGGTGGCATAACTACTTTGAGGATTAAGTCAGTGAATAAAAAATGTGAAAGAAATAGAGAAATGTAACCTGAGCGTGTACCTAAGATTTGTTACCTCGTTGCTGGCATAAGTGAGAAAATGAAACCTTAGCCCTGAAAACGAGAGTTTTAGATGAAGTTCTGCAAGAAGACATTCCTATGAAATAGATTTTCTGCTTTCCACTTATGAGAGACATTGAGGCAGTTAAAAATGTTTTTCAGGTACTATTGTCTCATTTGTTTATAGAAGAAATATCTATCACAATATCCTGCAAAACCACTGTCCAAAATGCGGTACAGCAGCATATTCCAACTGTCCTTTTCAGCTGAGGAAAGTAATTGGAAGTGTATTTTAATTTAAAAGACTTGTAAAAATAAATGATTTCATCCTATCCCTCTATATCTGTGTTTAATCCTAAAAGCAAGATTTTTAACAGGCTTCAGCATGCTTTTTATCAGGACTGGGATTGTTTAAATTAAGTCTCTTACCATCTGAGCATCTTGTCAGAGATGCTACCTTCTCCCTTCCACTTGCTTGCCCTCTCTCCTGTGACCCTTTCAGGGAAGCATGGTTCTTTCCCTGCACCTTGTAAAACCTGCACTATTTGCAGGTGTAACTGAAACTAGTAACAAGTAATCACTATTTTTCGTTTCACGTGACAAACTCACAGACTCATGAATAAGTAAACTAACAGAAAGACAGGATTTTTAAAGTGTTTGGTGTTAGCTTATTCTCTTTCCACTTAGAAAGAAACAGAGGCCGGGACTATGTATTTTGGGAAATTACAGCCTTGCTATGATAGACCTAGTCCAGCATTCCCTCAACATAAGCTCACAAGTGGAAAGCCCTGCTTTGGGATAATGGCAGCCACGTAGTAATTGTAGTGTTTAATTTAGTCTGCTTTGGAGCTGGCTGAGATCCTTCCCCAGCCCAGGTACTTACGTATCTCCATTGATTAAATTGAGCTATATGTAAAGGTTTTACACATAGAAAAGAGAGATTCAGGAGTCACTAAATATTTCTGAATCATTCATTGGCAAAGTTCTTACCTCATCTCAAAAACAAGGACAACTTTATTACCGTCATTTCCCCTACTCTGAAGAAATGCTTGGGGATTGAAGGGGATGGGGAGGAATCAACACCTTCCTTTGCTGTCTCTGGGGAGTCCAGCTGCTCCGGAACATGTAAATGATATGGTGGTGGCACAAGAAATGCTACTATTTTGGACAACTGCAAATATTGATCCAATATATCATTGTAAGAAAAGCACCATTTACCAAATGATCGATAATAATACTTTGAGAGTCCATTTTCCACCATCACCATATCAAAGCTACAAAGGACCTCCAGTGCTTGCAAGGTGATTTAAATGGATTTCTTCTTTGTTTCTGGCCTGCCACTTTATGTGATTTCTATAATATAAATGTATTTTAAACTGAAAACCTAATTTGAGTGTCCTAACACTGTAAATTTATTTGTGTTTTATAGAATTACATTTACAGCCCTGGTATACTTATGAATTGTATTTTCTCAAGCCAGTTATGAGACTGTAATGGGTTAAATTAATCAGACTGTATAAATGTGAGCTGAACATATGGTCAGGCCCTCTGAGAGTTTTAAAAAGCAAATGTCTGCTAAAACAAGTAAAGTCCAGCTTTTTGTGAGTATGTTGTCAGCATGAAAAGAGTCCTCCTATTTACCACAATGAGAAAAAGGAGAACATCTGCAATTATTTCACTTCTCTAGTTGAACACAATGAAATGGGAGGAAAATTAATGTTTAAGTAGGGACAAAAAGGCAGAGAGGTGAAAAATCCATTTGGGAAACTGGTGTGAAAAGCTGTGGGAGAGAGAAGAAATATTTGATGGCTGGACTTGTAATAGGAAAAAGAACAACTCTAAAATGCAGGTCCTCAAACTGCTGCAGAAGTTTTGATTTTTAAGAGAATTATTTTTGGTCTTACTCCTCATTACAGCACCCCAGACTAATGCAATGAATATGCAAAAAACCCCGATCATTTAAAATTAAATGTCTGTCTTAAGATCCTTAGTTTTTGGACTGCAAGTTTTAGAACTGGTGAAAAATATCAGAGTTTTTTGTGCTATTTGACAGATAATAAAATAAATGCCTGAACTGTGACATCTGTATGATCTCTGAGTAAAAGATATTTTTATCTCCTCTTTCTTTCATTTTAAAGAAGTACTTTCAAGAAAAAACTGCTAGTGTGGAAACTTCTTTTATTTAAAAGAATTTTTAACCCAAATGTTTTGATTTTATTTTTAAAAACAGCCTCCGTTGTTCTGCAAATCTATTTGACAAAGAGCAAATCTTTTTCCTGGTGTCCTTGAGACACTGTTCTCATCTGACTTATGAATTGAAAATTAGTTTGAATTGATAGTGATTGAAGACTCAAGAAGTCATAGGTCTCCTAAACAATAGACAAGGAAGTCTATTTTTCCCTATTGGATTTTCATCTACAAGCTAAAATTACTACATTTTGTCTCTAGGTTGTCAATTTGAATGGAGGCTGGAACAAAGAAGTCAAGGACACCATAGCCTGTTGAGAATGAAGCATCCTTTTAGGGTCCTTTCCTACATGTTCCCTATTCTCTCCAAGCAATGACCGAGACAGCAGGACAGGAAAATGTGTTTATAGAAGAACGGTTTTTACATTATGCCTGATAAATAAAGGCTCATTGGCCCTCATAATCAAATTAGTATCTTTGTAGGGTGAATCAGAGCTAAATAATGTAAACAAAAGTATTTTGCAGCCTATAGCTAATGCTTAATGATATTATTTCTTTTTCCTACTGTGAGACGTTTACTGAAAGAAGTATTGACTTTAACTCTGTGGCAAAGCTTATGTGTACCTGAGTATGTCTAGGATTTCTTTCTCTTTTCAAGAATATTGAAAAAATTAATTGATCTTTGAAATTTTTAATGTCTCTGTTTAATCCTTTCACTGTGCCAAAAGGGTTTCTCTCAGAAACCGGTAAAGCAAATTTCTATTTTCCCATCAAAAGTTTAAAAGCTTTTTCCCTGCAAAGTTACTGTATGTGTATATATAATATTTATTTTAAATTTTTTATGGAGTAAATAGTTTGTGGCATGCATCAGTTTTCAAATTGCACATATATCACTGAAACAAATTCTTGTATTATCTTATTATAAATTCAGATATTTTATGTAGCATGTGTAACACTCATTATTACCTGGATTCAGCTTTGAGCTACATTAAGGCAGTAGGGATGTCAAAGGCAGAAGTGGCATATTACTGGTGGCACAGGAGAATGTATGTTTTTATTGAAGTTAGCGATGAGTTAGTGTTTTCAAACGACCATTGGTCTGTTGTCCATGGAAGTTACCAAGGTGACATAGCAGGGAGCATGGAATATCTTGAAAAACCACTTGTTAATAATTGTCACAGAAGGGCAGACCTGCAAAGCAACCTCTGTTAAAAACCTGGAAGCAATCCCAAACCAACCTGTTATACAGAAGGCTCAGAGGAACTCACTGACTTGCAAATATGACAATGATAAATTTGTACTCACTTTCACTCGTATGCCATGACACCATTAATTGAAAATCTTTAAGGACAAACATAAAATTCTTCCTTTTGTAATAAATTTTCCTAAAATCAGGGCCTTGTTCTACATATCATCCTCCTAACTCTGCCAATATTTAGCCTTTCAAGCATAAAAAAAACTATATTACTTATAACATAATTAACTAACTGTAAGACAACATTAAAATTAATAGGATAGTAGTAAGGAAGGAGTAAAAATTATTTCCTCCTCTGGCCTCCAAAAGGCTTTCAGACTATTAAATGACATATTCAGGTTGTCTTTTGAAAAAAGCTTTGCGAAACAAACCCAATGGCTTATAATTTCTGTCTGCAAGCCACTGCATACAGTTAATACATATGTTAAAATGTGCACAATGTGTCTCACTTCCCACTAACGAGATTTCAAAATCCATCCTGATTTGCTGCTGTTTACATAGGGAAATTAAAAAATTGATTGGTTGCTTCCTTCCCTGGATTTCTGCACCTTGGCTGGCTGCTTGCCGTGACTAGGCAACCCTTTGGAGCAAGAAGCAGACTTTGTAGCAGCAGGGGCTGCGAGGAAAGAGGCTCTGGGATCAATTAAAATGCCAGGCTTTTCCATGCTGGTTTCCAGAGCATCTGTGCATGATTCCACATAAATTTAGGGAATTAAAGATCAGACAAAGGTAAACATTTCCATGCTTTGCTTAGCATTGCATTAAAATGAGGGTATGAAATATGACAAGACCATTCAGACTGAAGCTGTGTTTACAGTCTCCATTTTATTTATTTACATCCATTTCCTTTGTTATTGCAGGTATGTCATAACTATAGGCTGTTTGAGTCACTGTTTGGGTGCAGACTATATCTGGAAATTTAAATCAAACCGCTCTAGCTATTGCAAAATAGCATGAGGAAAAAAATACATTACCTTAGCTAAGAGATGGGGTTTTTTATACATCATACCCCCTTGGATACACAAAAATAATCTTTCTCAAAAAGCCTTTTTAAGTAACAAAAGACCAAAAGAAAATATTTTCCTATTCGTCACACACTCAGATAATTCTAGTAATTCTGTATCTTGGCAGACAATTTCAATATTCAACATCCTGGCCAGCCCACTCCAACCACAGCTGCCTTAGAAAAGCCCTTCTTTGTTTTGAAGTAGTCAGCAACACCTTTGCAGCAAATGAAAGGAATCTTCGCCTCTCCATCTCGACAATAATCCATTCCTGCAGATAAACAGCCTTTATTTCTGTGCTGCATGCAAGGAGCAGAGCTCACACCTCCCTGGCAGGCAGCACAAGGGATCAAGGCGAAGAAAGACGCGCTACCTTTTGTTGCTGGGTGTAGGTGGGCATGGAAGCAGATGTTGCAGGGAAGAGATGGGACACTGCCACTCAGCTTGGGGAAAGCACTGTCAATACGAATAAGCAATTGAGACTGAGAGAAGACAACACAGAAACAGATTTAGAATCAACAAATCATGAAACGCTGTGTAGAAACGACGGAGATAGCATTCCAGTTAAATCCAAAAGGGTTGCAAATGAAAAGTGAAAAAAAAAAGGACAGTTCAGGGACACAAAAAGGTTTGCCGTGAAATAATACCTAGTGAAGACTGTGTCTGTGCATCTCCTATGTTACCAGATTCTGATATTTATCTCAGAATAATGTAATGCTTTAAATATTTTCAATATTTGTTCAAGGCATTCAACTCTATCTGTCACTTTCCTAGCCATCTTCAAAATTTCAGCTGAAAGAGTTTTACCATCATTCTATGACCAGAGACTATAAACCATAAAGGTTCCTAACGGAATTTAACCTGCTGAAGTAAGTTTGGTGAGAATGTAGCAGCTTATGTTGCTCAGAAATAGGTATGACATGGTGCAAATTTTATTATTCTATATAATGAACTGTATTGTTCATTCTGTGTGATGAATTGAAAGGAGAGAGATGTATAAATCCTGGGTACTGATTGCAGCAGCTGACAGTTTTCTGCTGTTAAGAACTCAGAAAAGAAATGTTGTTATGAGAGGAGGAAGAACGATTTTTTCCAGATTGTGGTAGTTATTTTTGTACTGCTGCTGCCTTCTCAAGACTACATAGATCACATCTAGCACCAGCAAACTTCTGCTGCTTGAGAAAGGTGGTGTCTTTTTTCCTTAAGTACAGATTTATGGCATTTTGGAATCCGCAATATTTCTTTACAGCAATGCTTTTTTGTAATATGATTATATCAATTTATTTTTTTCCAGTAGTCCAGCTGTATGGAATTGCCAGCTATTGATATTTTCAGCCCTATCATCTGGATTTCCAGCTGCAAACCTGCTTTACAGCATTAGAGAATTTGTGTTCTGAAGCTATAGGAAAGTGGTACCTTTTGTTTTAGAGTGGTACCTTTTGTTTTAGAGTCTTAAGTGGTTAATGGCAGAAGGTTGGTCAAAATCCATTACCTCAGCATCGTGATAAGCTTACTATGTCCTTTTACCTTATTTTTAGTTCTTAATCATTAAGTGTTAATTTAAAACCTGCCAAGAACCTAGAAACAAATTCCCTAATCTTTCAGAGGAATACATATGGTTACTTTGCATGATATGGCATAACAGTTATACCGATGATGGTTTTACAGGATGAGTGTAAATAGGCAAAATGTTAGCATTGTGTGATTGTATTACAAATGCAGGCTTCAAAAATCTTGAACTGCCTCATCTGTCTGCCTCGCTTTGGGCTAAGTTATGTGTATTTAAACCAGGAATTCATCACAGAGAAAAAAATCTTTGGAATGGTTAATGGATTGCTAAGTTCAGCTACTTTTTTCTTTCAGTATTGAACCACCGGCCTATGCAGGTGATTGCCCCAGAAGCATTTGTTTTTCTCTTCCTGTTTGGAGAAGAAAAAACAGTTTATTCTGCCTCTAGAGAGTGTTCAGAATCTCCTCAGGTTGGCATATTTTCTGAGATGAAGGACAGTATCATTTATTTCTTCCATCTTTCCATTAATCCAAAGAATTTTTGAGAAAATAGATTTTGTTCCACCCTCTTCTTCCAGGATAAAATCTTGGTTCATATTGAAAGGCAAAGCTGGAAAAAAGGGTACTGAATATTCTGCAGCTTCTTCAGAGCCAGTTCACCATCTGCTGCTCTATTAGGTTTTGGTAATAAAAACAATTTCCTAAGCCTAGTAGATTCTTAGACATATCCTAATCTATTTTTAAAACCAACACCATCATGTGTACAGAGTGAAGTATGCAGTCACTGTAGAGAAGTTTTACATAATGCTTTAGTTGATTATGATTAAAACAGAATTTTTCCTCCAAATGCTGGGTGAAAATTGCCTAGAGCAGCATCATTATCCATGTTAACAGTAATTAACGCATTGAATTAGCACCTTAGACAATGCAGAGTGAGCACCTCCGTTTTTCTGCCAACACAACTGTTGTCTTGTTGTTTCATGTAATGAGCACTTTTGTTTTCAAAAACTATAAAGGTGTATTTCAAACATCTTCTACCCAGCAATTTGATATCTAAAGTAGACTTCTACGTCTTAAGAAGGCAAATTTTAATTCCAAATTGCAAAGTATGCATTTAATTATAGACTGAATGAATACCACTCATGATGCTTTTCTTGCTTTTATAATTGTTATAAATAAAAAATATTTTATAATCACTTTTATAGGAACATTCACAAGATTTGCCATTCCTTTTGCACAAAACACACTCACAATCAGGGAAATATTGGGCAGCACAATGATGATTCTGAGTTTGTGGTGTCTGCTGTTTCGCCATATGTGATTTGAAGAGGACGTGGTCCCTGCTCTGGCCCTTCTGCTTCTCTGGCTGGCTCTGCCTTTGTGAGATGAGGGGATGTTGGAGTTGACAGGGTTTCTGCAGGACTGAAGCCAATGGCAGCACCAAAGAGCATACATGAAATATATACTCTTGTTTTGTTGGTGGTGAGCTGTCCAGCTTGGAAAAGGACATTTTAGTATAAGCTTAGACCTCTTCTCAGGCATACAAATTATAAATGAAAATATTCTGAAACAAAAATCTGACCTTTTTTTTAAGGGAGAGAGCATGCTTGGAGACAGAAAAGGGGAAAGGATATCATGTTAGTCTAAAACATATCTTTGACGACTGCAATTGGACCCTTCTACTTTTGCACTGCTTCAGTGATGCCAAACGCCTCTGCACCTCACCACAGGAGCATTTCCCTGGCTGGAGATGATCCTCAGGTGGCACTGAGCTTTCCTCAGCCATACTGGAGAAGCTAAGTTCTCCCAGCACATCTTTCAAACTGTCGGTCATACTAACTGCCTTAACAATCTAGGGAAAAGAAACCATACATTCCTGAATGTTCAGAGGAAGAAAGCATATGTTCCTCAAAGCACATTGCTCAGTTTAACACATGCAGTTCTCAATAAAAGCAGTGCTGTACCTGGCCAAAAACCTTAGCAGCTCTTTGAAAATTTGCCTCTAATGTGAA
The DNA here is from genome assembly GCA_013398955.1 of Callaeas wilsoni. Lineage (NCBI taxonomy): Eukaryota > Metazoa > Chordata > Aves > Passeriformes > Callaeidae > Callaeas > Callaeas wilsoni. Next base: position 71,896 of record VWPU01007897.1, on the reverse strand, counting down.
TAACCATAAAGTGTATTTAAGTGCAGACGAATATGCTTCTACTGCACAAGCAATTGTAAAAATAAAATGTCTCCCACTGCTGCCAATGCATTACCCTGAAAGATTACTACAACACATGTGCTCACAAACGCAGCACAGTCTAAACTTGGCTTACTACAGCAAACCGCAGTAACTCTTTCCAAGAAACGTTTCAATGGTGTTGGCCTTAAAGGTTATTCATTCTCTTGGCAGATGACCCAAATAACAGAATGCCATGAGCTCGCCAGGTCTCTGCCTGTGAGCAGCCGTGGCTCTGCTTTCCGTACTGCCTCTGTGCGCTTCCCAACACCGCGCCTCTTCCTGCCGTGCGCGGTTGCTCTGTGCAACCGTCCCTCCCCAAAGTTCCGCGTTTTCCAAGACATGTTGTTGCTACTGTGCTTGTGTTCTCCACAATCCAAAGTCACGAATGCTGGTGCAATAAGTGTACATTCCCTCACATTGTTTTAAAGTTCACAAAGTGCCTGAGAGCGCCATACACATGACATTTTGAGTGAGCAACTTCTCTGTTGGAACGTGTCTAGCAGAAGAAGGAAAAACATGTTTTCCATTCTTTATCAAAGAACTACAACAACTTTCAAAACTCTATTAATTCTTTGTACTTTAGCAAAGCACATTTTGGTTTGGTGGTTTTGTTTGTTATTAAATTGAGAAAACTTGATGTAATTTGAGAGAGAAATACAAACAGCAGAGCACTGCTGCATTTCTCCACTTTTGACAGCTGATTGTTTCAGGGTGATCTAGGTTCTAATTAATAATATATCGTCACAGCAGGTCAGCAGTGTTCCTCTGCATTCCTTGAAAAGTTCCTGAATGGATTTTCGCTGTATATTTTGGTTTTATATTGTTCCTTTAATTTCTTCGACTGACCATCATTAGCAGCAGGTTTTGCCCTTAGAAAGAGCATTTAAGGCAATCATTGCAGCACTCGGCCTGCTATTTTTGTTTTGAATGTTAGTTTCAAGTACGTCTGTTTGAGTTACTGTCATTTTAGCCTGTTAATTCTTACATGTATCTTTTCTGAATTGATTTCAACTCCTGTGAGCTATCTCCTGCTAGTAGTCACCAGATATAGATACTACCTACAAGAGTTGTTTCATTTTTTGTTTGTAAATTATTCTCTTTGTGCACATTATTATATAGATAGAATAAATTTGATATACAGCATGTAAGAATCTGCTATTTGGTGGCCTGTTATTAGTGGTATAGAAGTGCTAACTTAAGGAGTTTTTTTCCCTCAGATGACCATCTTCTTCAATAATGGAGAAATAACAGACAATACCAAATAATGACCATCAATCCCATTTCTGGAGGAGTGAGTGAAGGAGTATATGAAAATTATACTACTAAAAATATGTTTACCTTTCATGAATCATAAACTGGCTCTTGATTAGCCAGCCCATCAGTTCCATATAACTGATGAGCAGTCAATTATGATCTGCCATAATCTCACCTAGTGAGATGCAGAATGAGGATTTATGAATCAGGATTTCATTGTTTTGCAGAATTTGTTAAATTTATGAGCAGCATAGCAGTCATTTCACATAAGTCAAAACACATGTAGCTATGTCATGAATGATTTTCATTTTCTGTCTCTGCTTGATTGATGTGAAAATATATCTCCTTTTTAGAGTTCTTCAAACTGTTCCAAGGTACACTTAAAATTCAGGTATCTCTTGCCTTGTCTAACTTAAGATAGAGAATGTAAAAATTTTGTAGTTTCTCTGGTGAAGGTCCACAATAAGCAAAACTGAAAGCACGAGTTTTTCAAGAACGGCCAGTGGTCTTGGTTGTAACGCTGGGTTTCAGAATGGCAACACACAGAGCATTCAGGGGAGAGCCAAGATTTTGTTTACAGGTATTTAATTTCAATCTCCATTTTTGTTTCTGGGGTCCTAAAGGAACAAAACTACCCATATATTCAAAATTTTACACATAAACAAGCATTTACAGAATTGGGGATTTTTCATAACTCTGCTGTATAAGGTTTGTAATAAGATGAAACCATGTAATTGGTTTCAGGACATTCCTGGTTTCATATTCTATTTCCTTTGCTCTTTTTTCACCTATGTTTCTTTGTTTGTTTTAATCCTGTTGGATCATATAGGTCAAGAAATACTGAATTTTCATTCAAGGGAATTAAAAATACATTTTCTTCCCATCATTATACTCATGAGAAAATTTCATAGAAAAGAACAGCGATATCTACCTCAAGAGTGCACAAAATAGATAATCAAAACTATATTCTTTCACTGACAACCATATAGAATATTAAATTAACTGTTCTGTATATAATTATTACTATTTAATAAACTGAATGAAGTTCCCAATTGAGATCATGGCTCTATTTAGCCTGCTGTTACACAGAAAAGAACTCCAGGGTTTTCAATCCCCCAAAATTTTTCAGTTAGTTAATGACCGTCTAGTTTCATTATCCTGAAAATCAGAATGATAGAACTTTTTCCTGTGCACCTGACAGATGCAGGCAAGAAACCTTCTTTATTATGGAAAGAAAAATGAAATCCATTTGAGAACTTATATTGACTAAAATAAATAATTAAGTATTGACATTAATTCACATTTGAAAATATCCTCTGAAATAGTTTAGAAAATACACTAATTATAATTTAGGTTCATTAAAATGAGAACTTGGATTTTAGAAAATATTTTTAATGTCTAGATTTTGGAGTATTTTACAAAAAGAGGTAAAATAATTGTTCTACTGTACAGAGAAAGCTGAGGCTGAGAGGAAGTAAATCATCTAAGGATAGAAGACAGGCCACTGGCAAGGCCAAAAAGAATAGGTATTTGAGTAAATACCCTATTCAAAAAATCACATTAATTCATATTTTTCTTGGAGAATTATGGCTGTGTAGTCATGGGGCTTTTCCTGGCTTTATTCAGATAGTAATTGAGAACATATATGAGTATGTACTAGGGTAGATTGATATGTTTATTACTTCTACATGAGAATGGAAGATTGATATACCAGCATAGAAAGGAGCATGCTGCCTGTTCTGCAAGGACCTCTTCTCATTTAAATTGGAATGTATGTTTTCAGACTGAGAAAGTGCCTGAGCCTCTACCCCATGGTCTTTGTGTGGCTGCAAGTCTAAGCTGAGCCAGTCACTCCAGTTTGTAGTAGGATGGGGTGAATTAGCACTGGTCTTTTTGCTCTTGGCTCTTTTTCCTAGTGATTTTCGAAAGTTCTGGGAAATCCAGAGAGGATCGATGTTCAATAGCCACTGTGGCAAGCCTTCTGAGACAGCAAGAAGCTTTTGGTGCCCTCTAGATACTGCAGTGACAGGTATACCCCAATTCTCTGTATACAGCTTCTTCTTCACTAGAACCAAGTGTGACTTCATATAGGATGTTATTTTTCATATAGTGCCCCAAAAAAGACATAAGATCTTGTCTCAGAGTGACGAAATGCATGTATTGCTTCTGAATTTTCACATCTCTTGACTTCTGCAGGCAGCATCTGGTGATTTGAATCCCAACACTTTTAGTCATCTTATTTTCATGTCACTGTTACATCTTCTTAAGACACCTTAGAGAAAATCTGTACCATATGTTATACTTTAAAAGTATACTTATTAGTTATCTCCATACTTTCAAAATGAATCATAGAATTATAGAATAGTTTGGGATGGAAAAGATCTTAGAGATAATCTAGTTCCAACTCCCACTGACATGGACAGGGCCACCTTCCACTATCCCAGGTTGCTCTAGTCCAGCCTGGCCTAGAACACTTGCAGGGATGGGGCATGCACAACTACTATGGGCAAAGTGTGCCAGGGCCTCACCACCCTCACAGGGAGGGTTTCCTACTTCTACTCTAAACCTCCCTTCTTTCAGTTTGAAGCCATTCCCCCTTGTCCTATGCCCTTTTGAGAAGTCCCTCTCCAGCTCTCTTGTAGCCCTTCTAAGGTCTCCTCAGAGTCCTCTCTTCTTGAGGCTGAACAACCCCAACTCTCACAGCTTGTCTTCATAGGAGAGGGGATCCATCTGTCTGGACTCAATCCAACAGATCCATGTTTGTAAGCAAAGCAAAAAAGATGGTGTAGAATATTAACAAGCTGAGGATGATTTTCTGTTTTATTCCAAGAGCCATTCTCTTCTTCCAGTCCTCTCCCCTTCAGTCTCTCTCCACAGGTACTTTCCTCCCCATGCTTAGCACCCATAAGTGGTGCTAAGGCCCTCCTGTTCCTATCTTTAGGATACTTATTTCTTTTCTGATGCATGAGAGCTGACATAAGTCATTGTCAACCTGGTCTGCCTTTTTATGGTGAACAACAATAACATGAGGCCACTCTTTAACAGCCTATAAGCTTATTTAGACTGCACTCACTGTGTGTCATTCTTGCTTATAGAAAAGATAATGTAGATGAATGTGGTTCTGGTTGGTAAACTTGCAAGCTAAAATGCAAAGCTTACACATCTACTGATGATTGGGTTCAAGCAGGTAATACCCTCAGAATCCCAGATCTTTTTTATAAGCTTCTGCTGCAGTTAACAGACAGAAATTGAGAGTTTATGCACATACATAGCTAAAAATAATGTTTTGGACCAAAGATCTCTTATTATAGTATTTTCTAATTATTTTGTGGAGGCCTTTGTAAGAATAATGATATTAATGGGTATTAATTGCACTAGTGACATTTTCTGATATACGAGTCATGCAAAAGAACTTTAAATTCCTAGAGAATGAGTCAATGCCAGCTCCCACAGACTGTCTGAGGCTGGAAATGCAGGGGGAACCACAGAAATTTTGCCTTCTATTTAAGTTTTATTTTACCATCCAAAACCAACCTCATAAGGGAGTGTGAAAAGTTACTCACATTCTCTACACTATTTATTCTCACAAAGCACATGTGTTCCTCTGACTAATTCTGAGAGCATGCTTGCACAACAATCAACAATTTCAGATGACTGAGTTGCATATTGGTGCCATGCACACAACCAAACTTGGGCTAATCATGTATTTACATAGAGCTGTGAGGTATTTTGTGTTCAGCACTTCCCCAACCACGTTGCAATGTGTGCTTAGAGCAGCCGGTTCAAAGTTAGAGCACGTCTGTCTATAAAGTCCTTAAGCACCCATTTGACATCATCATATATCCAGGTAAAGCTGCACAGGTTGTTAAAGTCTTGTCTGGATCCTCAAGTCATGCACACTACCTGAGGAATAGGAATGATTTCTTTTGATGAATAGAAGTAGTTACCCCTAATTATTTCTTTTTCAACGTGGCACTTTCAGATCATCATAGCAAAAGTGTTTCAAACAGTCTGTACCTTCAAATAAGGAGCACAATTTCATGTCTGTAAACAAATTTGCTGCAAAAAGATATATTTATGCTCCAGTTCTCCTGTGTGTTCCTGAAAGAGGTTCTTGTGCCCTTGTGTAGGTTCTGTATCTGTTGCCTAAATTTGTTGAGTTACTCATCATGAATCACTTCGTGATTGCAAAATGTTGCAAAAGGCAACTGTGAAAGAAGAAGAGGCTATACCAGGGTAGAACACATCTAATCACAGAGACCTGCCATATACCGACAGCTTGCCACATATCTTTCATAAAATTTAATTTAATTGCAGCACAATACAAGCAGGTTATGTCCCATGGAATCTGCACTGCAAAACCTTAGAACGGTATACGTTAGTTGTAATTTTATCTTATCTCTGAGGGTAATGACATATTTCACCTGAGACATCTTGCAAGTGATTATCTGAGATAATGTGTGGGTTGGATGTGACTTTGGTAAAGCTGCATATCTGGCAATAACAAATGTACATCTCTAGTTAAATTAAGTTGTTGGCCTGTCATTCATCACATTGATTCTACTCACTTTCAGTTAAAAGTTGTATCTGTCTTTTGGGAGACAATTTAAGAAAGGAATGCCTTTCATGCTAGAGTATTTCCTAACAAAGTTTATTTGGCTCTACTGAAACCCTGAGATTAGCACATTCATTTTGGGTGGGGTTTTATGTTTCTGTTATAAATGCCCACTGAATATCTTGTGATGTACAGTGTTACTTACAAGTAAATTGTGGGAGAAGGAAAATGGCACTCAGTAACTGATAATGTTATTATGGCAAACTGTTGAGTCAAATGTAGCACAGGCTGCATTGATCATCAAATAAAAATTACATCCTTTCTCACTTTATTATATAGCATGAATGTCAAAGCAACTTAAATGTTTCAGCAACTGAAGTGGAAAAGATTTGAGCTACTCAATGGATACACCTTTTTTCAGCTGCATTAATTTATTCAGTTGTAGGAATGTGCTTCTTTGGAAGATGGTTGCTGTAGTGCATCCATTTGGAAGCCAGCATGTTCTAAGCAAAGGTAGTTATTAGAAAAATTAATATTAAGTGAAGCTTTCCTCCCTTCGCTTCTTCCACTGAAAGTAAAAATTATTTGCAAAGTGAATAGTAGCTTTTTACATATGGGAAAATAAATATAAGCCCCCCAGCTATTTGAATGTTTTACCTGACTTTTCCAAAGACTTGCTATCATGTCTTCTAGTTTCAATTAATTAATTACTTTAAATCTACAACTCAAAGTTTAAGTGTGTGAGGACTTTTTTTATCATTTGAGAATCTCATATTTTTATTTTTATGTTTTGAGACTTATTTCTTTCTAGTAAACCAGCAACTCAATTACTTGTACAGGTCTGGGTTTCCTGTACAGGGGAATCATACATGATTCTGCAACAGAAGTTCTGTCTATGATTGTCTAACGTGCTTTCAGTCTGAGCAATCTGTGTTTTCTAGCAGTTTGCTTGTCAGCATTGCATCGTATTCAGATGAAAGGAGGATTTACATATATATTTAAAGAGCTCAATCTATTCATAAATCCTGTTTATTTATTTTGGAGGAACCATGAAACACAAAGGCTTTTGTTTGTTTGTGTCCAAGCTGTGCTCTGTGTTGCCTATGTTGATGAAGAAAGGATGGAGTGGTGGGATGAGGCTGTTTTGCTTTGAAGAGAGAAGGAGTCTTAAAGATCCTATATTGTTGCTTGGTTACAGCCCTTGTTTTTCATCTCTCCTGGGGATAAGTTGTGATGTTAGGGAAGACAAAAAGAGGGTTTTTTTTTCAGAAAACTGTTTACATCCAGAGCTCTAGATGGGGTTTTTAAGAGCTGCTTCTCTTAAGCATGTATGTCCTAAGATACATTTCATTGTTTTCCTCTGGTGCTGTGCATCTGTATAAGGATGGCAGATGTCTGTTCTGAGTACCCTCTTGTACATATGTACAGCCTCCATTTCTACTTTCAATCTGCTGCCAGCATTCAGTGAATTCACATATTCCAGGCCAAAAAATTGTCCTGCATGACTGCTGAAACCAATATACACCTGTGCTCTCTGCACTAAACAGCTGTGATATTTATAACCCTATTCTGATATGAAGCAGCCAAGAGGGAAGCCAGCCTGTAGAAAGATATATGAAAGAAGAAATAACTAAAACATTATAATCTGATAGATTGTAAATAAAAATCAGTGGCAGATCTTTTCTGTATTAAAATGAAATTAAATTTATTAATATGCATCCTAGGTCTTCTAGGGTGATGCTTGCTTTCGGAAATGTGTCAGTGATATTCCTCTCCAAATAACTCCTGCCCATTTTACTGAATCCAGCTTTCTTTTGTGATCCTTTAATATCCTCTCCAGCTAGTTAAAGAGCAGACAACTTCTTACATGTGATTAGAGATTCTGAATTGGGGGTCATCTAAAATCAGGACATGGTCTGAGTGCAGTATGGTCTGTGACATTAGGAAGCCTGGGCCTACTCCCTGTAAGAGTAATTATACATAAAGGTGTTTGTAAACCCAGCCTACAGAATCACAGTCATGGAATGTCTTTTTGGAAAAGGCAGCCAGAAGTCATCTAGGTCAGCTCATTCTACAGCAGAAACTTGTTCAGTTGGATTTTAATATCTCCAGCATTGAAGGCTCCACAATCTTCTTGAGAAACCTGTTCCACTGTTTGACCACTCTTACAGTAATCAGGTTTTTACGTTCATGTAAATTGCATTTCTGTGGTTTTATTTCTTTCCATTGCCTCTTCTGTCACCACTGGGCACTACCAAGAAGTATCTGGCTCCATCTCTTCTCCTCTCCTTACCACCCAGCACTTAATCCAGTGATGAGATATCTGTTGTGGAACAGAATGAGCTAAATGACATGAACAACGTGGCTGACTTGTTAAAGTGGGTCCAGCAGGAGTTATGAGAGAAGCCAAGAGAAACATACATGAGCAAAAACGACAGAAATCACATCCTTCTGCACAGAACAGAACAGAACACTTTGGTGTAGACTGCAGAACATCTTGCAGCAAGATAAGCAAATGCACAAAGGAAAAAGTGACATTATAGCTTACTATGCATTAGCTAGCAGGTAGACAGAACAAGTGGAAATTGTTATGCAGAAGGTAAAACAGTATAAATATCTGTGCGTTTTTTCAATAAACGTCCTTGCATCATCGATGCTTGGTCCGTGTTCTTCAATCGATGACGGATATCCAAGAACCTTCCCCCACCTAGAAAACCCAGCCTCTCTCAGCTTTCCCCGTGTGACAGATGCTTCAATCCCTCAGTCGTGTTCGTGGCCCTTCACTGGATTTGCACCAGTTGTGTTCACATCTCTTTGTACTGGGGAGCCCAGAACCGGAACCAGCACTCCAGTTGTGTCCCGTTAGTGCTGAGCAGCAGGAAAGAATCACCTCCTTTGACCTGCTGGCAACACTCTTCGTAATGCAGACAGTCTTAGAATGAATGTCATTTTAGACAACTCATAAGAAAATATTTTACTAAGCTAAGATGGAAAATATGTAGAGCTACTGACTATTCATGCAAATAAATTTTGCATTTTTTATTCTCTTATCCTACAAATGCTTGTTTATACTTTTCCCCATGCCTTCTTTTTTAAGAAGATTATGATTCAGCTATGTTTTTGCAGCTGAGTTGTTGGTGCTGATAGATTTAGAGGATTTGATTAGCAGGCAGAGGTATCCAAGTATGTGTCATCTCTTAAACAAGTCCTTTTTTTTTGACTGACACATGTCACAGAATAGCATGCTTTTTTCCCCTTGCCTCCAGAATAGACACCCTCTCATTTCATAATGCTTTGCAGTTCGTCATTTGGTTTTCTCATGAAATCTCAATGAGTTAGTTTTTTACTTACTGGCTGAACTATTTGAAATTCAATTTATTTTGGCGGTTTCTGATCACAGGCTGTTGTTGCTATGATGTGTGGCAAGGTAGGCAGCTGAGGCCACAACAAAAGAAGATGGCAGACCAAAACAGACGAGATTCTGTTTCCACCTAAATCAGTAACAAAATATGACTGAGTTTGTGAGGCCAGGATCCCATCCAAAGTAATTTTTCCATGTTCCCCTTCCTAAATCTCAAATTTCCTTAGATTCCTGAAAAATTGGAATTTCAGCATGAGACATATAAAGCAGCAAATTGTTGGATGTGGATTACACTTCAACCACGAAAGCGCTCTAAAACAGATATGAACTGTGCCCACCTCCATATGTTCATGCAGTTAGCTCCCAAATCAGAGAAACTAAGGGGTTTTTTCTTTCTTTTCCCTTTCTCTCTCCCACCTGACTTCTCTTTGAATGCAATGGGCAGTATTGATAGCTCCCCAGGAGACAGCGTGTGGGAGGGTGTCGCTGAAAAACTCAAAGGAAAATATAAATTAATAAAACAGATGCAAGTGTGTTTTCCAAGGTCTGGCAAGCAGAGAGATAATTAAATTTGGATTTAGGAGGTATAGAAATCTTGAGCAGCAAAAATATAAGGAAAAATCCTTAGAGAGTTCTGCCAAATGTTAGAATAATTATCTCTTAAATAAAGCTTTATTTGCTTTTCTTCATTGACTATTTTAATTCCAGATGCTGCCAAAGCTTTGACTCTTTGATTGACTAAATTGATTATTTTGTTTTATTATAGAAAACAGTGCTCTATACAAATTACATGGTGGAAACACAAACTGTATTAGTGAGACACTGGTGGGTTAAACCTTCCCACACATTCCCACATCTTAGACTTCTTTCATGAAATTTTTTGAGATTTCAAAAATATACGTGCTTCAGCATACATGGGAGAACTGCAATATTTTAGCAGTTTGTTCCAATATATAAAGAAACTGGAATAACCATAGATGTCCTACAGGCCCTTTGGTCATTCATCTGCTTTTCCTAAATACAGAGACTACTAAGTGCATGTGATCTGTGTCTTTCTTTCTCATTCCCCTTCACTACCTCACAAAAAAAGCACCTGCATTCCAAATCCTATCATTCTTAAGTGGCAGCATCTCCTGATAGAAGGATGTTTAGCTGCAGCCAAAACATTTCCATTTTCGAGTATCGAAGGGGGTTTTTTTCCACTTATAATTCTGAGCTGTCGGTAGTAAGCAGACTTTTTAGGTAGAATAATAGCAATAAAAATAACTGAAAATAACATTTTCTATGGAATAATTTAGATGGTGTTCTACTGAATAATTTTGATGAAACACTTCCTTCAAACCTACTTACAGGAGAATTTAATATATGGACCTAACATTTTCCTTTATTAGATCTTCTTATAAACTTATTATTCTGTTTCATTTTGATTGGTTTCTTACTGTTGGATTACTAATTTAATCTACAATATTTACAAGAAAAAATGAGAACTACAGAGAGCAATTTCAGGTGGAATTACACTAATATGAAAATTTCCCATATGAATTTCTAAGCCTTTCAGTAGTTTACAGTGTGTTTTTAGAAATGTGGCAGGGAATTAATCTTGCAATCTGCTGAATTTTGATTTCCCAGTGGAAATCAACCAGGAATGGTCAAGGCTGTGAGCTATGTAAAATTATCCTTTGCACATGGGAATACTCAGGGCTGGTTCTGTGTGAAGGCAAAGTAACCGTTTGGCAGTGGCAGCAGATAGCTGAGGAAAACAAAACGGTGTGAGCTGGGGAAAGCTAGGCTAGCCAGGGTACCCCTTTGGAAAGAAAAACATTCCCTCACAAACATCCTTTGCCATCTGCACTCTTCCATCCTCAAAGGAAAAGTAAACTCAGTTCTGCACCTCTGCCTTTCTTACTCTCCCTTCTGCATAGCAGAATTACCTGGGCTGTATCCCTGCATCTCTCACAGATGAGCACCGAGTGCTATCAAGTAAGACAAATTTCAGACATTTATGATTAAAAGGCATTTTTCTGATTGATTGTGGTTGACTTTCCTATTTTTACCTCTAGATATTGTTCTCATAGTAATGGAAAAGGGAAGAGGATATGTCAATCCAAGTACCAGAATCTGACCACTGCATGGCAAGGAGTTCTTCATGCTTGTGGCAAAAATTTGCCCCAGACCGAAGCTGACTTTTAATCACTATCAGTTACTCTGTTCTGGCAATACACAGGGGAGCTAAAATTTGTGTTTCAAACCTTGGTTACAACTTGTATATTGGGGTTCAGCTTTCTTGCATATCCTGTACAGTTATCATTGACTCACAGCAGAAAAAGGAAATTCTTTGCATTTACAAGGTTAATATCTATTGCAGTTTAACTGAACGGGGGGGCTTGTCTAAGTAACTCTACTGCTCACATAATATACAGATACTATCTTGAGGTTATGTCAATTTAAAGACAGTCTGTTTGCTAAGTACTGTAGCATGCTGTATCTTTAAAATTAGACCACACCCGTGTACATAAAGTGTGCCTTTAGTTATTATCGGCAAATAAACCTTTAGTAATGAGGTTTCAGATCTATTGGTTCAGTGTTGATAATAATTCTCTGTGGAACTGACTTCAGCCCATTAAGCAAGCCTGCTTCTGCTCCTGTGGTTGTTAATTTGACGGGACTGTGTCACATTAAGTAGAACAAACATGTTTTCACCCGCTCAGCCATCCAGAACGGACATGGCTGTTACTCTAACAACTGGATATTGATTGGAAGCATTCACCCTTTCTGACCTAGGGCTGGTACATGAAAACAGAGCCAGGACTGATTAAGAAATTGTATGTGTTTGTGCACATGTGTGCAGTGTTAATGGTTCACATAAATTTCAGGCCTTTTGAATTCATGTCATGTTAATGCTCTGAGCATGAGATCTGTCACTCATTTCCTGAAGAAGCTGTGAAGCCTCATTTATCTTTAATTATTTATTTGTCTACATCCTTGTACCCATCTGGTTAGACCACGCTTTCAAGGTCCACTGCCCCATATTGAAAAATTTGTTTATTAGCTGTAGCTCTAATAAAACTGTCGCAGGAAATGATGAAGTTGAAGAACGGTTGGGATTTGCTTCTGGTTTTGAGCTCATGTATGGCATAACTCAGTAGATAGCAGTGTGTTACTGTGCTACTCTTGTGTGTTCTTGATACAGAGAATATCATTAGCTGTTCATTTCTCTAGACAACCAAGAAACAGAGGAACTAAAGGGGACAAAAAAAAAAAGGGTGGATTTTTCATCTATTAATGAAAGCAGGCTACCTTACAATAGAAATGTTTGATATACTGCACTTCCTACAAATTTTGCTCTATTGCTTACATTTAGTGCACACTGATGTGTACATGGCCTAATTTGCAGCACAGAGAGGAGGAAATGGGGTGAATTGCTCCAATATCCCATGCTGGTCAGCTGTAATGAGCCAGCGTGGAAGGAATACTCACCTTGCCTTGCCACCAGAAGGGTAGCAGGTGGTAAAGGAGAACCGTGAACTTACAGGTGATTCTCCTGGGTTCAGTGAAGTCACGTGCTCTCACCTTCTGCAGACCTTCCTCAATGAAGGCAGGAGTTTGCTGATTATTTGTTTTTCTTTGATATTCTTCTCAATTTGTTTTTTCTGCTCCCTCTCAAATATTAAGGTCTTCACTCACTATATTATATGACTCAGTAGAATTATGCTACATCTTCTCAGCTTTACTCTTTCTAAAAATAGTACCAAGAGCTGAAAATAAGTTTTTACTTATGAAGGTAAGTACAACACATTGTCTTAAAGTCAAAGGTAAAGTTGGGCCACTCAAAGTGAGAAATTACAGGTTTAGGTGGTTTTAACATGGTGATAGAGGAATAATCATAAGGGCTAGATATCTCTCATATGTTTTCTGTAAAATAAAATATGCAACACATGTAATACATACTTTACACTATTTAATGCGGGGTTTTTTCCTACCACTAGAATAAATATTAGATTTATATTATAAAAATCCATTCTATAAGATTTTAATTAGTTTTTAAAATCTAGCTTTTGAAAACTTAAATACTTAGTTTCCAATGTAAGATACTTAAGAAAACAATGTAACATGCAAAAAAAATTGAAAATGAAATTTTTTTAAAATTATTTATTTCAAGATGGAGCAAACAGAAACTAAAATTGCATTGCTCTTGCATTTCTCTCCTTCATAAAGCAGGAACAAACAATGCAACAGTGATGAAAACAACACTGAAGTTTATCTGAAAATAGAAAAGAAATTTTATGGACATGATACATTAACATAAAACATAAATATATTACAGTGCTAAAATTCAAGAAAAATAGGAAAGAGGAAACTGCATAGCTAAGTAATAAATGAGAGTTTCTGAGCAGTAAATGATAATGTTCATCAAAGACAAAAAGATCATATTATGTATAGAAACATTTCTCTCTACAATTTTAGTGAAATACTTCTATAATGAAAGAACTTATTAAAAATTATCAGGTTTATGGAAACAATTTTTCCAAAGAATCTCTTTTGGCATTGAAAGTGCTTTTATTTTCCCACCTTGACATACTTTCAAGCATCTGGAACAATCAGAGGAAGTATTGTTTGAAAATCCTTCAAGAAGATTATGTGGGGTAAAGAAACTTGATGTTTGTTTCCTATAGCTCATCATTTGTGAAGCAAACAATCTCAGAAATATATTTTGATACTCTGCTTTGTGGAGATCATTGGAATTCAGCTGAGCAGACATGATGATGAAAAGTGATTCTGGCATCACTGCATTTGAAGGGAATTAAAGATTCATGGAAGCTCTGCAGAGGGATGTAAAACTGGAAGAACATCAGAATACACAATTAGTCATAGGGGAGAATTCTGCTGTGATTTTAAAGTGATCAATGCATTGCTTTTTCATATTATTAAGCTATAAATTATTTTATATTATTACCCCAGAAAACCAGACTCTTCATTACAGTAGTGCTGCAGGATATTATATAAATATAATCATGTATATAACAAAATCATCCATCACACTGTGATAAGCAATTAGTGTTCAATTGCAGCTGGTCAATATTACTGTTCTAATTTTGTTAAATGTTGAATTCTAATGAGTATTTCATTTGGAAATTTTAGAGGCGTACTTTACAGAATTGAGCTTTATTGGCACAAGATCTTCCTGATTCTTAACACGATTTACATAATCACAGAATGGGTAAGGTTGGAAGGGACCACAGTGGGTTATCCGGTCCAACCTCCCTGCTCAAGCAGGGTCTTCCCAGAGCACATGGCACTGTGCATCCCAGTGGTTCTTGAATATCTCCAGTGAGGGAGACTCTACAACCTTTTGAGCAATTTGTTCCAACTTGTGGTCATCTTCATAGTAAAGAAGTTCTTCCTCATGTTCAGGTGGAACTTCCTGTGCATCAGTTTCTGCCCGTTGCCTCTCATCTCTTTGCCTGGCACCACTGAGCAGACGGAGCCTGGTCCATCCTCTGGCAGCTCCCTGCAGATACTGACAGACATTGATGGGTTCCCTCTCAGTCATCTCTTCTCGAGGCCAAACAGGCCCAGCTCCCTCAGCCCTTTCTCCTAAGAGAGGTGCTCCATCCCTTCATCATCTTTGTTACTTTCCACCAGACCCACTCCAGGAGCTCCGTGTCTCTCCTGTGCTGAGGAGCCCAGAACAGGACACAGCACTCCAGATGTGCCTCACCAGGGCTGAGCAGAGGGGCAGGATCACCTCCCTGGCCTGCTGGCAATGCTCTCCCTAATGCATCCCAGGATACCATTGGCCTCCTTGGCCACAGGGCACACTCCTGGCTCATGGACAATTTGTTGTCCATCAGAGTCCTCAGGTCCTTCTCCACAGAGCTGCTTTCCAGCAGGTCAGCCCTCAGCCTGTACTGGTACATGAGGCACAGGACCCTGCATTTCCCTTTGCTGAATTTCAGGCAGTCCTCTGCCCATCTCTCCAGCCTGTCAACATCCCTCTGAAGGGCTGCACAGCTGTCTGGGGTATTGGCCATTCCTCCCAGCTTTGTGTCACCAGTGAACTCACTGAGGAGACACCTGTCCCCTTGTCCAGGTCATTGATGGAGAATTTAAAGAGTAACGGGCCCAGTATTGAACCCTGGAGGACACCACCAGGTACATGCCTCCAATTAGACCCTGTGCCACTGATTACAGCCCTCTGGGATCTGCAGTTCAGATATTTCTCAATCCACCTCACTGCCCACTCATCCAGTCCACACTTTCTGAGCTTGCCTATGAGGATCTTGTGAGAGACAGTGTCAAAAGCCTTGCTGAATTCAAGCTAGACAATATTCACTTAAAAACCAGAGAGTTTAACAAGCATAGAATAGAGCATGACATGCAGCATGACCCATTCATCTCCATGGAAAAATACTGTATATTAGTAGAAATTAGTTGTATTTCTTTTTACTCGTTTTGCAGGGACACAGATGTAATAAATGACCCTTAGAACCTAACCCTTCCATCATTTTTTAATAAATTCTGCTCTTTGCGGAGATTTCCTTGAGTTCAATCCATAGAGCCAAAACTACCCCCCCAAACCAGTCATGTTATCCTATTAATAGAAACATTTCCATTAACTTTAGTGAATTTTTGGTCAGGTAAATAGGGAATTATTATTGCTATGTCACAATCTTCCTGAAAATATTTCATGAAGATGGAGAGCATAAACTCAGTTGATACTATAAATCTTAAGTTACTCATTGCTTCTATTGTATCTTTCTAGAGGTACTGTAGTCAATCAGTTGTTCTTTCACTTCTTGTCTTCCCTTGCTTCTTCCTCCTTGAATCTTTTTTCACTTTTGATGCACAATAAAATGAAAACATATTTCCTAATTGTTTGTTTGTTCGGTTTTTTTCTGAACAAGAGAAAAAATGAGATGAGAAGAGAGGCATCTTATTGTCCTTTTTGGATGTGATATAATGTTGCAGGTTGACATAATCTTGAAATTTTATATACATTCTGACACCATATGCCTAATCTTATTTGTGTAACAATTAATAGACAAAAATTTTGAAGAAAAGGCTAAAATTTAGTAGGAAGCCACGTGAATGCGGGACTGGTTAGCATGAAAAGGTTACACAGGAAAATATGACAAAGACCACAACAGAACATTCCCATCTCCTCAGTTTACATGCTGTTTACTATATTACACTGCTTTTTCTTTGGTAACTGTTAATGATATTTAATAGACCTCAGCTACATTTATTACATAGGCCCTGTTTATTCATTACATGTATGTAATACATGTTTGCAAGTTGGAGTATACAGTGAATAAGTCACTCGATCTAAGGTTTGAGGTTAATATTTGAATATCTAGTACAGTATTAGTGCTTTAAGATGCATCAGTATCATTTTTGTCACACATTGATCATGGTTATTTAAAAATAAATATTACAACCAAGATGGAAATAATTTAGGCGTGACACAGATGCTTATCAAATGGAACAGATAAGAACTCAGTAACTTTTTATTATCCATTCATCTTAGTTCATGTTGTCTCCAAATCAAGTTTTGAGAAGTATAGAAAAGATTATATCATTATTTCAACCCCACTGTAGTTGGTAGTCCCTGAATTTAAAGCCAGAGAAATCCATGCTTCAAAAACATGCATCTTGTGAGAGAAAACTGACAGAAACAGCAGGATTCTTTGCAGTTGTAAAAACAATGATTGAAAGGGAGCTGATGGTGCTATCATATATCTGTAGAGCCAGATATCAAACTGGGGGTGCAATTCAACATAATCATAGGAACATAGAATTGCGTAAACTGGAAGAGACTTTTGGAGATTGTTGGGTGCAATCCTCCTGCCCTCAAAGCAGGGTCAGTTTAGTCTTGGCTTTGCTTACTGAGAAGATTGTCCAGTCAAGTTATGAATATCTCCAAGGACAGAGATTTCACAGACTGTCTAAGCAATCTCTCTCAGTACTTAGCTACTTCCATGGTGAAACCGAACTTCACATATTGATGGCAGTTACAACTTTTACCTTTGTTTCACGGGTGTATGTCCCTAAGATTTCAATTCCATTCTCCTAAAAGCAGTGGAAGACAGCAACAGGATCCACCCTGAGGTGTCTCTCAAACCTGTTTCTCTGAGTGCATCCACTTCTCCTAGAGGATAACGTGCAAGTCTCCTGCCTGTGCAGCTGCCTCTCACTCACCTTGCTCATGTGTGCCAAAGTCTTTCTTGCAGAGGGAAACACGAAAGTGGGCACTGTCCCGATGGCATGCCAAAGAGAGAGGTGACATCCCTTCACTCAGTTCGCTGGATAGAGTCTTGCTGACAGAGCCCGCTGTCGCTGGCCTGTGTTGCTGGATGAGTATGCATCTCATGACCAGTGTTCCGTTTGTTCCCCAGGACCCCCATCTGTCATTGTGCAAAGGTCCTTTCTAGCCTGGGTTGTGGTGAATGAACCAACCAGGGGGCCACAGAGCCCAGAAAAAGAGGTTTGGTGGGCTGGTACCAAAGAGTAAAACCCCCTTCTGTGAAGATGGTTTGTGCCTTTGAATTCCTCGGATTCCTGAGGGGCGTTCGGTCTGCCCGACAGACGGTTGACAGACACCCCTTGTATCGCCTAAGGAAAGGTAACGAGACCTGATCCGCCTTTCCCCTCTTCCTATAGGTCCCTACTATGTCATCCCGCCCCCTTCCCTGTATCCCTTTAAAAAGTCCCTCAGTCTCTTGTCTTGTCCTCTTCGTATCCGGTCCCCTTTGAGGAAGCTTCTACAATAAACCCTTGGAACACTGGCCGAAGGGCCACCGCTGCTCATTTGTTTCTGGCCACGCCTGGGCTATCCACAAGCCCCAGGCACGCTGGGCTCCGTGCCCTCCACCGCACAGGCTGGGAGGCTGGCTAGCGAGGCACCGAGGGGCCCCAGGGTGTTTTCCCTTTGTGTTGGGCACTCCTGGACCAAGCTGCTGCCATCTCAGCCCGACCAGCGTGCCGGCGTAGTAATATAAACCTGGGTTGCCAGCAGCATAATTTTGGGATGGCATCAGATTCCTGTGTCCCCCTCAGAAGCGGCCTAGTCTTCCCAGGTATCTGCAATAGACAAAGAGGCTGATCCTGTGGCTTTTATTCATGTGTTCTTTACAACTGTACCAAGCTATCAATGTTTTCATTATCAAAGGGTCAAAGGGTGTGAAACTAATGTCTGGCTTCAAGGAAAATAAATTATCCTTGAGGAAGCTACTTGAACCAGGCCCTGATTTTAACTGCTCTGTATCAGCTTGATTAAATCAACACCGGATGAGACTACCAATAACATTGGTGGGTTTGATTGAATTGCAATGCTTCAGACAGTTATGAAATACCTTTTGACTAACAAAATGTTCTACTTTTTGTCCTCTGCTTTGTTTTAGTTTCATCTCTGTGAAGGGAAAATATTTTTTCTATATCAAAATAAGAGAAATAAGTCTACAAATTCATTAAATCTGGTTGAGTGACAAGGAAAAACAATTAGAAACCAGTATTAGATGGGTATTTTGATGTTTGGGTATGGGTCTCTGCCTACTTTTACAGTAGAGCAAGACTTGCAAACTAAATAATTCTTTACTCATTGATTTTTGTAAAAAAAAAGTTCCCTAGCAGAAAAGGATCAGAATCTGATATATTTTTGTTTCAGATGTGCTTTCTAATTTTCTTGTGTTTATAACTAGAATGTATACAGCCTTGTGTCTTTCTCTCAATATTCTTCCTAACATTCTTAGGCTAAATGCACAAGAGGTTTTTTTCCATATTCTATAAACAGCCGTGTGACTACAATGAGAACAAATCTTCCACACTAAAATAATTTTGATCATACTCAGGACTCCCAGTAGACATTTTGGTTTTCTGTATTCTTTACTTGGAATGAATAGGAATAAGGAGGTCTGTCTCATCAACCTAAACATATTTCCAATCCGATTCATCCTGCAAAGTTGATTAGAGCATCTTAATGCTATCCTGCTGCTTTTCCTTCAGTGGAGAGAAGCAGTTGATAAAATAGATGTTTAAATCCTCATTACTTAGTATCTAATAGCTGTCAGCAATTTAAATAAGTGTTCAAATACGTTACAGGTAGTACTTGTGCCTCCTGCCAACTCTCACTGCACATGGTTTAGCATTTCAGTACTTTCTTTAAAATGCCACTATTGAGATAAAATGCAGGATTTAATTTTGAAACTTACAGTATAAGCCAGTGTATTTATTGCAGCCAAATTTGTTCCAATCAATGCTCATTGGTTTTGGGTGCTCTTTGAAGTCAATAGAATTTCTGCCCTAACCCCAGAGAGGTTCAGACATATCACCAAAATTAACTTTTAGATAACTTGAAACTTATATCTACTCCATTACAAGTATATATATTTTTCCCCTTTTTACATGGCAGCATCATTGTTAGTGGTTTCTTCTAACAGCTGGGCCACTGAACTCGTGATCACTTTTGAGAATATCTACCTGAGCAACTCCTACAAAATGAGTGGAGCTCTGTTCCTAGTGAATGGTCTCATTTTCAGTCAGTGATTAAACACAATTCACCTAAGGAAAAGAAAAAACTCCTTATATCTTCCATGATTGAGTTGCACAAATTAACCATTTTTTTCCCAAGACACTACAGTATTTTTAATAGAAACATTAAGCCTATACTTAATTTTTTAGAGTTTTTTTAAATTTTCACAGAAATTGCTTTTCTGAAGCTCATGAACTGTTCCATGAGCAGTTCTGCTGAAGCGAAAAAAGACTTAGGATGCAGCACAAAGTAAGTAACTGATTTTTCCCACCATACACAACATCATTTTAAGGTTATAATCAACAGAGGGTTCTGTCTTTTTAACTAGTTAGTTAAGCTTTTGTTGTTGTTGCTGTGTGAGAAATGCTGTGAAGCCTTATGTCCTGTAAAACACTAATAAAGGATTTTGGAAGTCTCTGCTGCTTTAAGAGACACAAGTCAGGATCCTAATGGGTGCTCCTCTGTCCGAACAAGATCCCTGCCTTTAGGTATTGATTAATTCTTTGTAAATGAGAGCTGCTACTCAGTCAGTCTTTTGGGCTGTTAAAAGTTCACAATGTGATGGTACACATAACGCTCTCCGTGTTGAACTGCGTGTGGAGTGAATTAAAATTATTAACAAGTCTCCCCTCTAAAGACCATTACCTAGGTAATAAATCAACAAGGGATACCACAGCCTGATGAAACTATTACAGCCCACGGTTATTACGACACATGGGGCACTGTCAGAGGACTTTAATCTCCCTCAGGGAAAATAATTTATTACGGCAACATCCTCTGAACTTCCCTTGTTGGTACAAAAATTATTGGGATGAAGCATTTGGCAAAGCAATATTAGCATTGCTAAGCAGGTTGCATATAGTCATTCCTTTTATGAATCCACATCAGTACCTTCAGTAGTGAATACAATTATCTGATTTTGAACTAAAGACATGGTGGAAGCAAAAGGCTTGTATTTGAGGCAATTTGACAATAAACATATTTCCTTTTAATTTTAATGATGAGAGAGAAGATGTGTATACCTGAACTGAGTATAAAATTCTTTATTTGGCTTCAAGGACTGCCCCAGCAATCCCACTGCATGCTTGAAATCATGCAAAACATACCTCTGCAGGCAGAATACTTCCAAGCTCGGGTAGAAGATGTGGAAGTGGGAGCCTGATTGTGCCTTTGACACACGTATGTTTTTCTGGAAAGCATTAAGCTATCTTTAAAAGACTTCAGTGTCACCCTGCGTGCAGACACTGCACTGGATTAGGCTGCCATTGGTGGTTGTATGTTAGATTCTTACAGATACCCACAGAGACATGATATCCTTTGGCTGGGGACGGGGGAGAGATTGATCTGTCAGGCCAAAGAGCGTTTGGGTCACTGTATTTGCTCCGTCCGGGCTGCAAGCAATGGAGCTGAGAGCACTTATGTCAAGAAATACTTTTACTGCCTGAACAGTCGGGTTTCAAAGAGCATAAAAATGGCTTGGACAGATATCTGCCATGTATTGTTTCCATATGTTGCCTCCGCTGAAGGGAAAAACCAGAATATCTGCTAGGCCTTGGGACAAGGCTGGGGAAGAAAACTGGCTCAGAAATCTTTGCCACCTTTTTCAGTATTAGATGAAAAACTTGAACATGCTTCCTAAGAAGGCTAGCCAAGCTCAGATGTGATGAGGTATTAAGTAAAACAAGCTAAATGTAGGCAACTGAGTAATTAATTTTGTAATCTATATATGCAGTCATCGATTGTACTGGGCTTTTTGCTTTGATTTGGTGGTTGGTTGGTTGGTTGGCGTTTTTTGGTTTGGTTTGGTTCGTTTGTGGTTTTTCCTTTTGTTTTGGTTTCGTTTGGTTTTTTGTTTGTTGGTTTGGATTGGTTTTCTTTTGTTTGTTTATTCTTTCGTTTTGTTTTGGTTTCGTGTGGTTTTTTGTTTGTTGGTTTGGATTGGTTTTCTTTTGTTTGTTTATTCTTTCGTTTTGTTTTGGTTTCGTGTGGTTTTTTGTTTGTTGGTTTGGATTGGTTTTCTTTTGTTTGTTTATTCTTTCGTTTTGTTTTGGTTTCGTGTGGTTTTTTGTTTGTTGGTTTGGATTGGTTTTCTTTTGTTTGTTTATTCTTTCGTTTTGTTTTGGTTGCGTTTGGTTTTTTGTTTGTTTGGTTGGTTTGGTTTTCTTTTGTTTGGTTATTTTTTCTTTGTTTGTTTTTGGGGGGGTTTTTTTTGGGGTGGGGGGTCTGTGTGTGTGGCACCTTTGCTCAAAAAGGTGTATAGAAAATCAGATGGAAATTTTTTATCTCCTATACAATTCCACAACTGAGTGGATTGACATGAAGAGTTTAGTCTTTTTTTCCCCATCTGTTCCAGCTCTACACAATCTTTCGAGTAGATGGAAATGCCAATAGTCTGTTCTGAAAATAATGAAGAACCATGTATTCTCCTTTCCCCAGCTGCATGCACACATGGTATTGGTTTTTTGGCCTAATGCAGACAGGCACCAGCATGCAATGCATGCAATAGCAAACATGTACTTATTTCCATTAATACGTGTGTTAGAACATTCTCATTCAATGATCCTATAAGCACCTGTTCTGTACAGGAATGTGGCATTTCAGGACCCTGAAGGCTGTGCCTGAAGGGCTTTCTGGGAAGAGGGAATTGGAGATCGGTATTGAGCTACACCGGTGAGTCAGGTCCAGCACACAGACATAGGAAAGACATCCATATATTGCCAAATTTCTCATAAATGTTGTACTACTCATATACAAATATGTCTGAGCAGTCTTTTTTGTTCTTTTTTCCTAAAGCAGTCAACTTCTAAAAGTTTTATTTTCTTAAGTAAATATTTTAATAACCAACTATCTCCTGCAGCACCTAATTCTGTCTACAAAGGCATGTATTTTTCAAATTCACAAGGAATTAATTTTTTAGAGCTTCTGGTTGCATAGACCATTGGAATTCTTGGCCCCTACTCTCTTAAGTAGACCAGTTGGGCAAATGCAGAGAAGCCATCATGCATGGATACACAATCAGATTTCTAATGTAATGGCCAGGATATGCCTAACAGAAATACCAGAAACCTGTAAAAGAGTTACAGCTATTCCTGGTAGCGGGTGGGGGGTTTCAAAAGCCTTTAGTCTACCCTTGTCCGATAATTTCATCTTCTCCTTTTCCTTTGTGTATATTTCTCAGACAAAATGCTAACAGTAAAATCATTCCAAACATGTGTCTTCTATTAACTTGTTGAACCCAAGAAACTTAAAACACTCCATTAGAATGATTTCCCCTCTCCCTAAGATGCCCTGCCACAAATCATGGAGCAACTTTAAGCATTACTTGCTTATTCTTGAAAACACTGTAGTCCTGAAAAAAACCACTGAAAATCCCTTTCCAAAAAGAGAAGTTTAATTCTGAACTGTGGCTCAGAGGCATTGCAGGCTTCTGGTCTGAATTAAAAAGAGAAGTTTAATTCTGAACTGTGGCTCAGAGGCATTGCAGGCTTCTGGTCTGAATTAAAAAGAGAAGTTTAATTCTGAACTGTGGCTCAGAGGCATTGCAGGCTTCTGGTCTGAATTATCTTAGATGAATTTGATAGCCTGGGGTTGTGTTGGTTGAGATTGATTGAAACGTTAGTTGGGTTTAATCCTGCTGCTTGGGAAAAAGGAATATAAATAGCAAGCAGAATGGTAGCCTTGAATGAGATGATCAATATATAAGCTCTCCCAGAAATCTGAGATATTACATTTCACATTAAATTATTTAATAGAATATGTGCCAAAATTAATATGAGCCATATCAGAAGGGAAAAATTAATATTTTTATGACATTTTATTACAGCAAGTTTATGTTCATTTTTCAAAACCATGATCACACTTGCTATTTTTACATGGCTCCTTGAAAGTATTTCCCAAGAACGAATCCCATGAATTTTCTTTTGTGTGAACGGAATTGAGCCTTCTAGTTAAAAAATGATGAACAGTAATTAGGACATAAATTATTTAAAGGTCTTGTAGTTTAAGCAGACATAAAAACTGGCAGGCAATTAAATTCATGGTGAACTCTAGGGGATACTGGTGGGAACAGGTGGAAGCAAGTATTTTATGAGATCTTAGGACAAGCTTAGGGCTCAGGAGATGGTGACACGTGGATGAAAACTGGCATTTTTCAGTCTAATGCTGGCTTAACAAGATGTATAGAAAACCTTATTACACTGGTGTGAATGTCCCCTGTGGGCCAGAGTGAGGCTAAAGCTCCACATTTAGAGCTCCAGATGGGAACAGCCAGCCCCCTCTTTGCAAGCTTCCTCTTGCTTCCATCCCTTTGGATGCATAAATATCTGTAGTGTGCATAGGCTTTGGAGACCAGTTTCACAGCTACTGTGAAACCAAGGGGAGCAGAGAGCATTCTGACAAATGAGCAAAGCTTGCCAGCATCAAGGAATGTGGAGGATGGGATGCTAAGGGCTCTGGTGCATTGTACCTACCCTGCCCACATAAAAACAGGAGACTTAGGATAAGTAAATATTGCCAAAATCTCTCTGCCTAATCAAAAACAAACTGAATTTAAAAATTTTCAGCAACAAAAATGTTGTTTAATATTCGTTTCCCTTTTTATACTAGAACCGGCTATTATTTACAATTTTGTAGAAAATATTTGTAGAGTAACTTACATTTATTTTTAAGAAATGTGTGACCATCATGTTGAACCACAAATCTCCTTTTATTAGCTGTGTACAAATCTATACATTTTTATTCTCCTTACACAGGGTTTACATTTGCAATAAGTAGCATGAAATCATAGGTGTGGTCAAACAAGCTGGGTTAATAAATAGATACCTATTTAGTATTTTCTTTGTACGTTGAGGCAAAGGTTTCCTTGTGCTGCCTGCCTTTATTTGTGTGAGCAAGATGAGGATGTGCAAGAACTGACTGCAAGACTACCATGAGGCTATATGATGATTCTCTTCAGATTGCTGAGTCTGTCTTGTTATTTTAATATATTTCAAGACATCATCACTTGGTGGATTTGTTTGTTTGTTTGTTTGTTTGTTTGTTTTTCTGAGCCTGGGCCTGCCAAACAACAAACGGTCATCTAATATAACATAGCACGGATCTTATGACAGCCTTATGTGACAGCATTTTTGAAAGCATTATCAAGACTCTATTGGATATGTTAATGCCTTAATGGGATTTTTTTTTCATTCTCCCAGGAGAGGGGAAATTGCAGCTCAATAATACAGGTTTTTAGTTACTTCTTAGGACACCAGTTCAGTGAGGGTGTAGACCAAAAAGGGTTGTTCTTCTCTGAGCAGGTGAAACACTCTGAATGCTATGCAGAAGACAGAAAATTCAGCCTGTAGAAAAATGAAGATTTCAGCAGTTATTCCTGTTCAATTTAGGGACAATGTATCTAAAATTTGGAATTTCTAAAATGAAAATCCTTGGAAACAGATGTTTTAAAACATTTTATTTTGTTTCTACTCTGAATGTAAGAAAAACTACACACTTTCAGTTCAGAAGTGCCAAACAGGTTGCTTTATTCTTGAGACCTCTTTTGATTTTCAGCGAAATGATATTTCAATGAAAGCGAAGTGTTTCGGCTTTTGGCAGAGAAAGGCATTGTTAGGCAAAATAATTATTTTATTTTTCCTAAAAGACAGTTTTATTTCTATTTGCTGTAGTTGTCCTAGCTAAAAAATCCTTTCTCTTTAATGTCTGGACTCTGTTATTGGAAACAAGCTGAAAAACCTTTGGATCTGACTCCACAGAAGGGTTCCATGGGAGGTGTCTTCAATGGACTGCATTAATTTCTCTCTATTGTTTCTGCTTGCCTGCACACAAAGCTGCAATCCTGAAGCATCTTTGTATAACCCAGCAAATAATGAATTTTTCCAGTGCAAAAACCTTTTACTGGTCCGAGCATTTCTACGGCTTCCTGCCCGTCAGACACGGACACTGGGAGGCAGGCGTGGTAATACACCACGGGCTCTGGACTGAACACTGAACCCAGACTGGATGGAGTTCAGGTCTGACCTCAGGGTAACTAAGAAGAGGTGGAACTGTAATGCGAGTGGAATGGCCCGAGCCTGTCCACCTCGGGAAACTGCAAGAGGTAACGATCTTCCTTTGAACTGTCAGCGTTTTAGCGAAGGTGGAACCGCCCCTAGCGGTTTTGCAGAAGAGCAAACCTCCTATCTCAGACAGTTCTGTGAGAATTGCAAACTTCTATCAGAAACAAAATGCTAGTTTCAAGTCCTCATACATCTGGAAGAAGGCTGGACAGCATCATATAATGACATTGTTGTGGTCCAGAAAGTTAAAAGCGAAGAGCCTCAGCACAGGCAAACAGCTGATTAAACTAATATTTGACTCACAAAAATTATTGCTTTTTTTCCCCGTAAGCGCTCAGTTTTGGAGGCTTGACTAACACTTTGTGAATGCTAAAGATTAAACATTAAATTCTGGATCCTCTGATTCTGCTCAAACGTGGCACTAAAATATAAAGATCCTTAATTTGGTGAGAGTTCTCAAAAGCAGTAATCTCTCATTTAGCAGAACTGCCCTGGTTCATTTCCAGAGGGCTTCTACATCTTTGAAGCCAAAGGTGTACTTGGCCCATGTGACAACTTTGCTGTGTTGCACAGAGTATACTAATACTATACATGTCATTAAAGCATGCTATAACCCAAACATTTCTACAATAGTTTTCTTTATGTTTTCATTATTTAAATAATGATAAAATCAATGAGGGCACATAGAAGGCCAGATTTTGGCACTATGTTATGCAGTGTACACATTGAATTGTGCAATTTTATGATGCAAAATAATACTGTAAGATACTAGGACACTGTTTCCTGTTTATAATCCACATCTGATTTCTGTACGGCAGAAAAAGACTTAAAAGCTCCAGGACCCCCTGAAGAATTGATTATTTTTAGGGCTTTGGAGGGTTTGTGATCTTTAAATCCAGCCAGATTTCTTTAACTAAATCCGGTTGAATGTAACTGTTAGTAATAATGAACTATTTTAAATACCTAAAAAAAGCTTTTAGCTTCCATTACAGCTTAGCACAGCATGTGCAACACATAGCTGTGCAAAAGCAGTCTTACCACTCATGAAAACAGTCCTATATTTGACAGGAATCTGACTGAATGATGAAGTCAGTAGGCTTACCAGCACTTTTATTTCTTTGCTGTAGAATGAAAATACAGCTAAATACACAGATAAATAATGCATATTATTGCTGGGGAAACAATTTCCTTTTCTGCTTTTTATACATTGTCATAAATCTTAAGATACAGTTTTCAAAGTTGCACAGGGTATTTGACTATTTCCTTTTTATTTAACTTGCAAATGAACATATAAATGCCAAAGGCTTGGATTTTTAAAGCACCTTGAGGGACTACTAATCATAGTCATGATTCTTCTTCCCATTTAGGGAAGTAAATATTTGAAGTTAGTATACTAGCAGTGGTGTCCAGAAATACCACAATCTTGAAAGTATTTTTCTCTCTGTAAGACAGAAAAACATCATAAAAGTAGATACTAGTGATGAAAAAGCCTCATTTATAAATTAAACGGTGGTCACTACATTGCCAAAGTTAGTATAGCCTGGAACTGTGATTGGGACCCCACTACACTAAGTATTGTACATACAGTGTAAAATAAATCATATCCCCAAGAAAGCATAAAATCCAGGCAGAAATGAAACATGAATGAAAGCATGGCCATGATAAGCTTACATATGGGAGACTGAATGAACTGCTGTGGAGGCTCCTAAAGCACCACATATTAAAAATACTTATTATGGCTTCATCTGTTGTGCCAATATTTACTTCATTTGGGAATTTAAGTGTCATGTAAAAAAATTTATTTACTTTAAAAATAATGAGACATTTTATTTCTATTTAAAAGGAATCTAATAACTTTGAAGATCAGACTTCTTCTCTGTTCAACAGAAAGCCATTTTCTATTCAGTTCCACATAGAGACTGCAGTGGCAAGGGGACCTTGAGTCTCATAATGCCAGCCTGGCAGATCCTAACTTGTTTGCTTTGCCAGTGTGTGGAAATCACAAAGTCACTTGGGACTGGCACAACACAAAAAAAGTCAGGCTTAGTGATGATATGCCATGCAAAGGCAGAGGTACTGACCAAGGAACTGTAAAATGCTGAGAGGAAATCATGATGAGAAAGACATAGGTTGAACTCATCTCCTTTCTGGGAATTAAAAAGCTGACAGGCACACTGATCCATTATTTCTCTCAATTCAGTCCCAATCTGTCCATGGAAATCAAGTATTTTGGCTTTTTTTTCCTGACTTTCGGCCAAACTTCTTTCAGAAGAGAGAAGAAGCAGGTGCTCAAAAATTTATCTAAGAACTCAGTAGTACAAGGACTAATGTGGGCTACAGACTTTAATTCCCTTCCTTCCTTCCTTCTTCCCTTCCTTCCTTCCTTCTTCCCTTCCTTCCTTCCTTCTTCCCTTCCTTCCTTCCTTCTTCCCTTCCTTCCTTCCTTCTTCCCTTCCTTCCTTCCTTCTTCCCTTCCTTCCTTCCTTCTTCCCTTCCTTCCTTCCTTCCTCCTTTCCTTCCTTCCTTCCTGCCTGCCTTCCTTCCTTCCTTTTCCCTCTCTCTGCTTCCCCCTTCTCGTTCCCCTTTCTGTTTCTCTCTCCCTCCCTTCCTTCTGGTTTTAGTCATCAGCCAGTAAATCACTGTAGAATAATACATTGTCAGGCTCTGCTGCTGAGGCTGCCCTGCACTGAGTTGAACAATTAAATATTCATGGAGGTGTTCAAGAGAGAAGGCATGTTTGAGACAAGGGAGAGAGCCTACAGTCCTGTGAGAGCATTAAGTTAGGAAGGGTGAGGTATGCTTCTTCTTTCCAATCAATAAGTAATATAAGAATTTAATTATTTAGTGGAGTGGATATTAGGAATCTGATCTCTCTTCTCCATGTGACACTGATATGTTACTATTTCTGGTTCTCATTTCTGGAATAAATTTTTTATAAATATAAACTTCGTGTGAGATTTTGAGTTTATTTATATGTGAAGTGTCGCACATGGAGAAGATGGTCCCACATTCACATACGGTATGATGGGCTCTGAGATGAGCATTGCCCTTTAGAAACAAGGCATTGGAGTCATAGTATAGACATGCCTGCTAGGTCCAGTGCTCAGCAAAGGTCAGAAAGAAAATCAAACCTTTGGAATTACCTGAATAGGAAAAGATAATGAAAGAAAACTGCATTAAACCATCAAATACATCCATGGTTTGTCAACAGCAGAAATGTCATGGACAGTTATGGTCCTCTGACCTCACAAAATATATACTGGAACTAGAAAACTTTCGGAGACAAGGAATTCAAAAGAATGTCCTTCCTCTCACATAGACGATGTGAGATTGTGTTAGCAATCTTCAACATGGAAATTAAGGCAGCTCAATCAAGACAGAAGTCTTCAAAATCATGAGTAGGATAGTGAGCTGTCATTTGTCTTATCCAGCATGAGAAAACCAGGACCATCAAATTAGAGTAGTAGGGGTTGACAAAAAACAAACAAATAAAAAACCCCAAACAAAAAAATCCCAAAACATTAAAAGCGAGAAGAAAGATATGGTTGTGTTAGGCCTGTGAAATTGTTTGCTTCAGGGCATCTTGGATGACAAAATATATTTTGTCAAGAGGGGACTAACAAGCATTTGGAAGGGAGATTAATTGATGATTACTAAGTAGAAAAATACCAGCAGGCTTTGGGAATTTTCCAAGCTGAAAATTGTTGGAAGCTAGAAGAGTATGAACAGGGGAAATGCTGCATATTCCTGCCTTGTTTGTACTCTTCCATAGGAGCTCATTCTTCTTCGTTGGTGGAGTCAAAGCAGTAAGATGTGGTCTGACAAGGACAGCAATTCTTGTCCTCTGTGATCCTTCCTTGCATGTGGAACTGCTTCAGCAGTAAAGATGAGAAAAGTGGAAAAAAATATCCTCATACAGAGGAGAAAGGGTAGATTTCTTGCATCACACTTCAGCAACCTTCAGAACCTGCACAAGAAAACACAAGAAGCCTATATACTACTATGGAGCTCAGATTCAGTCTTTCAAATCTCAGAATAATTCTTTAGTCGTTGTCCAGCAGAGTTTGTAACTGAAAATTCTGTGGAATAAATGACATAATTTTGCTACCTGATAATTTCGCAGCCTAAAAGTTAACAGCGGTAAAACTTTCTGGTGTACACCCACGCGTTTGTTGAAATACGTGCGTGTCAAATGATTCATCTTGATCATCACAGACTTTTTTTCATATTCTTGCAAGTCAGAAGATGCTTTTGGTTATTTAGAGATTAAAACCTTTTTTTTTCTCAACCAGAAAACATATGGGCAGAAAAGAGTACAGATAATGTTGTACCTGCCAGTCTGAATCAGCAGTTACGGAAAGCTGTCTGGCGTTGCCATACTTGGTGTAGACCTGAAATCCAAATAGAGACATACATGTTGCTTCCAAAGCATTAGCAGACCCAGTTTTAATAATCACTTGGTAAGAAACATTTAGAGAAAGCCCTATTCAGTGTGAAGATTGATTCTTAGCAATTCTGCCTTAGAAATTCACTGGAAAAGAAAATCAAAGACTATAATTTCTATAACAGAATCCAACTTAATAAAGAAAAAAATAATAGCATCATGTTGTGGCTGCGACATTGAGAGGCTTGCATTAAGAATATTTCCCAAAAGTATATTTTTCCTTTTAGAAGTAATCTTACATGTTGCAAGGACTAGAGATAAACTTGGAATCAAAGAATGTACTCTTGCTATTCAGACAAACACATTGCACACACGCATCCATAACATGATCAAGCTTCATCTTAAAAATATTAAGGTTTCTTCCCCTCAACAACCAGACAGAAAGTTGTTTTAGGATCTTGTTGGTCAGATAGTTGGACAACTGATATTCTAAGTTTTGTTAGTATAAAGTATTTTAGTCCTTATCTTACACTGTTTCAGGCTTCAGACACTCCCCAGATTTGTGTTACTGCTGAAGGATATCGAGATAAGACAGATTTTCGGATGCCTACAATGATAGAATATATTCCTAAACATCACCAAACGATGAATGGAGAATCCCATTTACACTCATTTTTAGCATAAATATTTAACCACTTTCTCCCTACAGTCTTTAGTACCTTAATGTTCACTGTGGCTCATTTGAAAATCTTATGATATTTTTAATTTTTGGAATCTTAATGGAGATTCCAAGATAGATCTCTGTAGTGGTCTGACTGGATTTTTTTTCCATTCTTTTAAGATTTAATTTTGCTCTAGGTGTAAACCACTTGCTGTCAACATACAGAATCAACACACAATTTTTTAAAAAGTATTTTAAACTTACTGACATGCCTTCTGTTATTTTTTTGTCACTTTCCCACTAGCTTGTTGTTTAATCATGACTATAATTTTTATTCTGTTGTGTCTATCATTCAAAGAGCTAGAATGAAATACTGATTATATCTGACATGCCAGTGGCATTTCCTCTTTGTCAAGAGTTCTCGGTGTTGTAGTTCTTATTGGAGGACCTCATCTTTTTTATACTCTCAGGCTTTTGATCAACTTATATAGTCTAATATCCTCAAAGTTATCTTTGACCATCTCATTGCAATAATAAATCGTTTGTGTTTTCTTCATTAAAGTCATTTTATTCCATTTGTTTCACAATCTGCTTCATGGTAAAGAAAGAAAGGGGGGAACCCCCAGCGGTGTTTTTCAAGAGCAGGGCTGGTTTTTCATATTGCAAACTGGTAGTGACATTATGCAGTGCTTTAGGAGGTGTTCTTTTTATGGAAAATACCCTGGTGACACACACCAGAGCAGCCATGGCAGCAGCAGAAGCAGCTGAGGTGGTAGCATGTTTTTAGTGGATGAAACAGAAGAACTTGCCAAGCCTGTGAGAATGTGGCCCATAGGAGAACTCGTTGCCAACTTTTTCTCTTTTATAATTTTTCCTCTTTCTTTTTCATTATATTTGACATTTTCCTGAGACTCAGTTTTGTAACTCTAAATACCTTATGGCAATGAACAGGAGAAATGGGGCCTGCTCTGATATGGAAAATAGACAAAGAAAATATGACAAAAAATGTTTCAAATATTGGAAAAAACATTTTCGAAGCACTTATGACCCTCCTTGTCCTCAGATGCTGGTAGAAGCTCCATTCCTTGCACAGTTGTTGATACACAGAATCAAATACTGTTGATTTCTATCCCTAATTAGAGCTGCTTTATTTTTCCCTCCTAACGTTTGCTTGAAAAAGAATATCAGCCTTGGCTCTTTGTAGAGAGCAGCTAAAGGCTGCCTAGTGGACTTTGCTGCTCTGCATGTTGTGAGCCATGCAAAAGCTCAATATTTGCATTAGTGAAACAAGAAAAGTGGGGACATAGCTAAATATGTGGCCTCCTTCATCTTCTCTCCTTGCTATTCCCGCATACACAAGCAAATCTTTTAATGAAGCATTTTTTATTTTGTTTGTCCTTTCGTGTCCTTCCCTGGTCACACTTTTCCCAGGCTTTTTCTCAGATCAACCCAAATGAGAACTTTAGAGAGAGAGTTTTCTGATGAAAGATTGCTGCACAGGTGAAGACAAGCTGTTTCAAAAGCAGCAAGAGCTCTCTTCTCAGATGCTGAAGCAAGGGCCTGCCACTAAGGTTGAAATGCTTTATTTTGTTTGAATAACTGGGGTATTTTCTTCAGTTGTGACTGAAGACTAAAAAACGTTAGCTAATGAAAATTATTACTTCCATATTTGAAAAAAAATCCAGAATTTCAAAACCAGATTCATTCTGCTGTTTCTCTGTGACTAAATGAGTTTAATTTCACACATGCAAATACCTTCTTACCATGTCTGTCAAGTTCTTTCAGGCCTATTTTACAAAGGAAATAATTGGCTTTTTTGTTATGTTTATATTCAGGGTATGTGCAATACTCTTTGCACTGCTGAAGAAAAAAATTTCTGTACTAAAATTTTAATATCTAATTAATCATTTCTGCCCACTGAGCTAGTTATGCGAAAATGTGTTTTCACTGTTACAGTTGTAAGGATTGAGAGGTCTTGACATGACTTTTTTTCTCTGCTAATATTTTCACACCTGATCGAATTGAAGATGTGCTGCACAAGGACATTTATCTAAAAATTATCATCTGTTACCTGTGTGCATCTATGCATGCTTCTTTAAGAAAATTCTCTTTATCTGTCCAACAGTTTATGACTATCACATGATGCAGGAATTACCACAGTAACTACTTGTATGCATTTTTTATTGTACAGCACAATGAGAAGGTAAGAAAAGCTGCCAAAGTTGGTGGCACCAAAAGTTACCACTGCCCTTGGTTTCATATTTATTAAAGATCATTAAACATGAATTATATATTTTCCTCAAGGGGTAGGAGTCTGTGAATTCCTTTTTTGAGAAATATATTCATTTTTATACAAATGTTACAGAAGAATACAGAAAGCCTAATAGTTTATCCTTGATATTAATAAGCAAAAGACCTCTTAAATTCCTCTTTCCTAAAGGCAAGCAAATGCATTTCTCTGTGTTGTAAATCACAAATATACAAGAAATCAAATGAATTTTGCAATAAAATATGCCTATTTTGGATTTAATGTATAAAATAGAAGCATTCTATCCTAAGACAATGGCACTGCCTTTATCACAGTGATAAAACGAATCTATTTCTCAAAAAAAGAATTCACAGACTCTTGAGGAAAATATATAATTCATGTTTAATGATCTTTAATAAATATGAATGCAGAAAATTCAGTAAAATTTCATTTTCTCACATAGGATTACCGTGGTTGCTAAAATATTTCTCTTTGAAATGCTTCATTTTGAGAGGTGTAGAACCTGAAATACAGATGTTGATTTTTAGGAGATAATAGTTGTATTTAGAAATGTATATGCCCCTAATAATACAATTGTAATATCTTCTAAGAGTTGCTTTGTGTGAGTGCTACCAAGACAGACAGCAGCAGTCTGTGCACGTAATCTCATTCACTGGCAATTGTTCTGATCCTTCAAGGAGCATTTGTTACTCATTCACTGCATATCTGCAAAGCTAAGAAGCTGGAAGTGGTTTATTGAAGTACCCAGTAAAATCTTGTTTCTTGCAATTCACTGCTTAAAGGAGAACAATAGAAATTTTATAAATGGAAAAACAAGTCTGTGCCTTAGAAGGGAGCCTCCAAAAGGGAGATAGAGAAATAATTTTCCCCAACAAATTTTTCAGAACTAGTTTCAAATCCTGTGAATTGCTGAACATATTCAGCACTCACAGCTGGATGTTACAGGAGTCCCATTTACAGAAATGAGTGTAGAAGATTTTTAAATGTATTTCCCAGCAGTTCAGCCCCAGTTTTCAGACTCAAATGGGCCAAGCGCTCTATGAGAATCAATAATTAAATTGGGCTGAAACTAATCAAACTTCAATCCAATTAATCCAAGTATGGGTCTATTTTTAATTCTTCACCAAAACCCATAGTTCTATAGTGCATTAGGGCTAGAAAGTGGGTACCATTCCTAGCTCTGCTTGTAGCCTACTACATAAATGTGTCCTGGTCTTTTCAGTTTGCAGTTTACTGAACCTGAATTTTCCTACCTGTAAGAGAGCATAACGCTCTCTTTTCCCTGTGAAGATGTCGTTGAGATCACCCAGGTAACATATGAAAAATCAGTAGCTTTGATGGCATCACGAAAAAGATTTTAGATCAGCTGTATTGCAGCCCCATCTTTCTTCTTTGTTCTCTGCTCTTCCCCAGAGAAGCGAGTCAGCCGTTCTGCATGGGCACAGAGCTGGGATGGCTGGAGCAGAGCCTTTGATGGTCTCTCAGCACAGCACATTCCTCAGCCCATCTCCAAAATGCACGCCGAGTGACCAGCCATTTCACATGGCAGCAGCTTGCTTAGTGGAACAGATGCCCAAAGAACATCTTCTAAAAGCACTATAAAGAAATATGAACTGCTTATATTTTTCTCAAATATTCCTTTGAATATTCGAAAAAAATGTTGAGGGAAAAATTTGAAGGAAAAAAAAGATGATAAAGGCTGCATTCACAGTGATTTGTGCTTGTACTGGTGTTTTATATAGGACTGTCACAATTTCATATATGCTACTTGAAAGACATTGCCATAACGAAATTTAAATTTCACAGGTTCCATAGTTCCACATCTGAAGCTAGAACAATTGCCTCCGTGTAAATTCTAAACAGGCAGAGGGCAAAGATAATGAAAACACAAAATATTACGTCTCGCCTGAATTTGAACAGAGAATTCTGATATTAAAAATAAACTATCTTTTGCTTCTAGTCTTTCTCCTTGTCAGTATCACAGTCTGCCACCTGCCAGACTTAAAAGCCCCACAAGGCTGCATTATTTTCCAGTACTGAGCCATGGACTGATGTCACTCCTTGTATGAGACCACAATCAGCTGAGTTTTCTCTTGAGTTAGTTCCAGCAATGAAATTAGCTGTATTGACAGTACTCAGGACTGGCAGTACACAGAAACTCACTCTACTCATGGGTCTCTACTATTTATTTCTTTCTACTAATTTATTTTTCCAAACGTGCACTGAATTTTATTTGGAGAAAAAGATATTACTATTAGTCTATTAATATATATCTTCTTCTCCCACTCAAGAATTTTTAGAGATAGTGACCTTAAGGGAAGTTTTTGAGCATCAAGTTACACACCCTATGTGCTAAAACTTTAAAGAGGAAAAGGAAGTTGTATATATCTGGTGTTTTTTACAGTATTGATCCCTCTCTCAGTGCTGCAGGTCCTCTTGGGAGGTTCAGAGTGATAAAAGAATGTTTCTCTGGATGCAAAGGCTTTTACTGAATATCATTATAAAATACTGCAAAAAAAATGAGGAAAAATATATTAAAATTACTGTTTAAATAGTGAATTTGTTAGGACTTCAAATATTTGAAAAAGCAGAATTTGAAATAGCTTTAGAGCTCTTAGCAATGTTGTCCTTCTGTACATTTTCTGTGCAAAATAAGTGGAAAATGTATCAACTGATCCTTAAAAAATATTATCATACATGTACCGAAAGATACACACACTGAGGTTTCAGAAGCATCTCTACCTCATCTATTTCTCAAATGTCAAGTGCTTAATTAAAATATTCTTTAAAGAACACTTCTACTGTATATTTGCTGGGTATCAGATATTTTTAAGAGGAAAAACTAAGACTTGTGTGAGATTTTAGCAGACTTCACCTTGTACAGTGTCAGGGATGAGTAGATCCTTAGACGGTATGTTGCTGCCACTAAAAATTATATTATAGCATATTCTATATGTTGTAATCCCAAAAGCAGCTCAACCTGAGCCAAGAGGAACTCAACTTTCTTCATCTCTTGCTAAAGGAGCTGCGTTCTGCTAAGCTAGGTAAGAAATGGGCTGTTTTGCATATGTTCTTCATCAGATGATGAAATAATGGAAATGTTTCCTGGTGATCTCACAGCATATCCTATTTCCCGGCCTTGATAGTGGCTTCCAGCAGTTTCCACAGGTTCCCTGTACAATATCTGATGCTGCTGGAGTGATTGTGCATATCTATTCGCAGACTGTCATATAGTAGCACTAGCTGGCTAATTATTACAGGTAGTTTTCAGTATTTTTTCCTGAAAAGCAAAGATTACAGCAAAAAAGTTAGTATTTTATAACAGTGCAGGCTTTGGGTAAATACAAAAATAATTTGTGAACAAAAGAAATAAAATTGGTCCAAAGGTTTTCCTCCGCATGTAATTAATCCACTACCTAATACAAAATATTCACAGAATATTAACAGAATGTTCTGGCTTGGCAGGGGCACACAAGGATTATCAAGTCAGACTTTTAAGTGAGTGGCTCCTATGGGGATTGAAGTCACAACCTTGGTGTTATTCGTACCATGCTCTGACCAACTGAGCTCATCTCAGGGTCATGACATGTGACATGCTAGTGACACTTTCTTTGTTATTGCGTTTCATAACCTTTTCTAAAGATTGCCAAACGCTATTTCAGGTCTAACAACTTCATATTAAATATGTGATCTTGTTTTTAGATATACTTGACATGAAAGAGCACCCAACCAAAACTAAAACAGTGATGTACACATAACAACACAGCTATGCTGTAAAGATCTCCGAGATACATTTTGGAGACACGTGTCTCAAGCTAATGAGCTTTCACATCTCCCCTTTTCATCTGCACTTTGCCCTCTCATCTGCCTCCACTGGAACCAGTATTCATATTTCAAACCTTGGGGCAGCTGTCAGACAGTTCCCATTATTATAATTTTATTTTTGAAAAGGCAACTTGCCATAAAACATGACATGTATTTTAGAACTCTCATGTGAAGGGAGTGATGAGTAGCAGACACGTGGTTAGAAGGCACTGCTTTTGTAAGGAATCTTTAGTTCTCCCTTGCTGCTCCAGTGACTAATTCTTTCCCCTCCAAATGCCAGATTTGTCATACGAGGAGAACATATGACTGGGGGGACAGAGAAAAAGTCATGTGTGCATGCTTAACTTCGGTGGTGAAGATTAAAAAATAGATTGCTATCTATTTGCAAGGCCTTTTTATGCCAAAGTTCTGACAGAAAGATTTTTGAAATGGAGAAAAGTGAGAAAGATTTGGTTTAATAAGCTTTTATGATACAGGGGGAAACAGGTGTTCATGAGAGAATAAAAATGAAACTCAACATGCTTGCCGTATTTGATGTTGAATTCTGTTTAAAATTTTATCAGGCAAATATTTCTCTTCATAACAATGTAGTCTATCTGAAAATCCTGAAAGTAATTCATCTTGCTGAAAGGAAAACCTTAATCGTTGTCATCTCAAGAACCAGAGAATGGCTTGGGTTGAAATGGCCCTTAAATATCCTCTATTCCAACCCCCCTGTTAGGGTGCTTGTTCCCAGTAGATATGATTCTGTATCTAATCAACTTGGCATAGAGTGGGTGCACTGGCAACCTTCAGGAATCAGAGATAAAGGAGATGAGACACATGTGAAAGTGTGCAACAGTGTGAGCAGCTAGAAGTACACAGCTAGACTTTGGGGAGTTTGGCACAGTTTATCAAATATAGTAGCCACACTGCTAGTTTATGTATACTCAGAAAATGGAGCTTATAGCCAAATTTTCTCTTTAAAACCAGCTGTTTGGAAAAAGAGATATTATTAACTAAAAGATGGGCAGGCAACTCAGAAATACCAGAGAAAG
This sequence comes from Callaeas wilsoni, assembly GCA_013398955.1. Taxonomy (NCBI): domain Eukaryota; kingdom Metazoa; phylum Chordata; class Aves; order Passeriformes; family Callaeidae; genus Callaeas; species Callaeas wilsoni. The sequence continues at coordinate 33,906 of VWPU01007897.1, read as the reverse complement.
ATAGATGACATAATTCATGCCTCTTGCAAACATTTCATTCCTTATCTAAACAAAGGACAAAACCTTCAAACTACATACTTCACCACTAGACTGGCAGCAGTGAGATAGCAAAATGTTTTTATATTCTCAGTTACTATTTATTTTATATTCAGTATTTTTCTCAGTATTTGGATGTCAAACTGTTCTTTGTCAGTTGTACAGTATGTATGATTTTCCCCCTTTGCTCAGAACCATTCATAATTCATTGCCTGAATTTGACTAACTCTATCTCTCATGAATTTACAAATAAGTGAAATTTCTTATACTCTAGTGGCTCCTTGTGGAGTTGCCTTTTTTAGACTAAACTGCACATGATTTAATGTTTGTGCAAAGGGATTTTTTTCTATATTTGCTATAATGTATATACAGGTTTTGATTTTTAAGTAAATAGCTAGGAAAATTTGCCCGAATATTTGAAGACAGAAATTCTTTATAGAGTAGTTCAGCAGTTTCACAATATGCATTTTCAAACTGATTTGTTACTTGGTTTTTTGCCTGGCTTTTTATTCTTTGTGTGTTAAGTCATTAAAAAATGTGCTTAAATGAACTCTTTCAAAATTCAGATGACAGATGTACAGGGCACTCATACTTATTGACCTGGCCTGAATCACCTGAATACAGCAGAGCTGCTCTACCAGAGTTGAACGACTGTCTCTTTGCAACCCTGCTGCTTTGTTTCTACCAATATTTCCCCATCCTCTTTTGCCTGTTTCTGCAACATACATGTCAAAATGAAAATATTCTTTCACAGAATAAGAAGCAAACCTTTCAGAAATTGATCATTACTCATTTAGATGGTTAGAGCTATATGCACTACTTAAAACCTTGAAATTTTTGAAAGTATGCATTGAAATATTTTGGCTCCAGAGTAGCGTGTACAATCATTACATTTTTCTATTGAAATTTTGAAGGAGATGCACCACTTCATAGCACGCAAGGGCACAAATATTTATCTGTGTGCACAGTTCCAGCTCCTGAGGAATCCCTGTGGAAAGATTCCTTGGGTGATGTAGACCATTATGGCTGCTCTTACCAGCCACGAGAAGGATTGGCATATGGACAGATTAGGGACAACAATTTTGCTGTCCAAATGGTCCTCTGGATTAAGGAATAAAATGAAACCGAGATAACAGACCTGGGCTGGGAACTGCACTTTGCAGATTTGGGCTATCAGGTAGTGAGTCAAGGAACATAAGCTGGGAACTGGGCACTGCTGTTCTCATAAAGATCATCGGCTAATTGATTACGTAGAAAACAGTTCATGTAGATGAAAAGAAAGCAGCTTGTTGCATTAGTTGAAAAATGTGTTTTGGCTGAAGCAGAGGATTGTTAACAAGTTAACAGGAAAAGGAGATGACGTTTTACTTGAGGTGGTTGAGTGCCACCTCAATTAAGTGATTTCCTTTTTTTCTTATTCCAAAATTTCTAGACTGAAAATTAACAAGCTATTTAAAAAACAGAAGCAAAACTTCTTATAGATATTAAATAGCTGTACTTCTTATTTCTGGGACGATAGAGAAAATACAGTCTGGTTATGGTCAGATGGTGCATCTGATTGGTGGCAACAGAGCATTTGTAACTGCAGCTGATATGGGGGCTATATCATAAACTTAAGCAGTTTTATTTATCACCAATTGCTCTTAAAAATCACAATTAAAATTCTCAAATTAGTGCCCTATAAGTTAATGATAATTTTTGTGTTTTGATCTTGTTCTCTATTAAATATGCACTCAAGGCCCTCCCGGCACGTAGGTGCTGAGGAAATGGACCTCAAAGTCTGAAGCACTAGGACAGTGTAGTGATGAGTACTACTAAACTGCAATCGAGGAAAATAATCATTCTGCCTTCAAATTAGGATTTATGTGGGGCAATGACACTGAACAAGGAGAAAACATATTCATTAGTTTCTGTTGTTACTTTGTGTACTGAATGACATGGAGATGTCATGAAAAAATACATTAATTCATTATGCATTGTTTCATAGTAAATGTGGAGAAGAAGCCGTTCAAGGTTGTACATGCAAATTTTAGTTCTAAAGTCTCCTGACCGCTAGCACTTGTCTTTGCAATCGTCAGTCTACACACACATAGAGACATAAACATCCAGAGTAGCAAACAGAATTTCCAGTGGCTCTTTGTTGCGCACGCTCAGTTTGAGGTCTGAGCATCATCTGGAGGCAGCAGAAGACAGGAGGAATTACAAGGTGGGTTTATTCTTCTGTCTGTGGACTTTAACTTCCTTTAAACCCATAAGGGAAAAAGGAGAGATGACTTTCTGATTTTCTGTTCTTTAGGTTATAGTAAATTCAACAATACTAAGTAATGAGGTGATTGTGACTATTAATGCAAAGTGCATAAGGTGAATTTACCTAGAATTAATAGAGTTTTAAAAATTGAAATTAAAACTGCTATTTCACGTAGACATTTTCATTTCTTCCATTTAATATATAGATAATGTCACATTTTTAGCGTCGTATCATAGTGGAGGATCACCTAAAACATGTTGCTTTTAAAATCAATTAGGCTGGAAAAGACTTCTGAGATCATCAAGTTCAGCCTATTACCAATCACCACCATGTCAATTAGACCATGGAAATAAGTGCCACATCCAGTCTTTTCTTAAACACCTCCAGGGACCATGAAAGTAAGATTAGTAAGAGAGGATCCTGCTGAAGATGACCCCTTGTAAAGTCTAGGATTGCTTTCTTGGTAATGTGGCCTGTTACAGGTTAGTAAAAACATGAGATCAAATCCTAATGATAAAGTGTGCCTGTATTTTCTTAGTAAAGCATTTTATCTACTGCAAATATAATATTAGCATATTGCAAAATTTACCCCAAACCCTACTGACTGTCAAAGTTGTTACAATCTCTGTTCTTTCTACAGATACAGACTGAGGAAAATGATGTCTGCAAACCAAAGTGTCCATTCATAGATGCCTTATGAGGAATATAATGCCTATCTTTTGTCATACATTCTATTAATGACCAGAAAAACAGAGGACTAATTAAATTTGTTTTTCTTATTGCAACAAGATAAAAAGTGCTTTAGAGATTAACTGTAAACCTGTTCTTATTAGTGCCCAAAAGCAGATCAATAATTAATCTCTATTTCTTCCTGTACCTTGTTACTAATCACAAATTAATGGCCACACACACCAAATGAAATGAAGGACTCCAGCATTTTTCCCCAGGAGATCTACATCATTTCACTTCAGATGTCACAGGGTGGCTCCTGCACTGTCTATTCAGGCAACAGAAGCAAAGCCACACAGTGTGATGTCAGGCTTCAAGCTACCCTGTAAACGCTTTTTGTCCATACAAGCTGTAATGTATGCTCATCAAAAAAGGTTTTTAAAGAAATTTTAATTCCTAATAAAAGGAACTACATGCACCTTTTATTTTGGAAGTGAGTAAAGTTGCCCAAAATTGATTGAATACGTGACAGGTTTATATTCTGTTATTGAGAGAGTTAACTTTCAAACATCAGCAATACAATTTCGCTAATTGATTTTATTGTCTCCTCTGATGTTTGGTTTTGCAGCCTGTTTTGATAGTGACCTTTAAATCTCTCCCCTCAGTCAGCTGGAGTATTCTTTTCTGTCTCATTCTTTCTCACACCTTCCTTTCTCTGCATGTCTTTGTGAGATTTTTGTGAGGGTATTCCAGGAGGAATCACATGGTATGTGATTTCATTGTAGAGGAAAGAAAGCCAAAGCTGCTTGAAATGAAAGAAGCAGTTCCACAGGGAATGGTTAAGCCATGCTACCAACACGCTGCTGTTAAAAAACTTGTATGATTCACTGTTTTATTTTTATAACATAATTGGAAGTGATCTATTTACAAGATTAAATTAATCAATAACAGAAAATAATATAAGCATTTCCAAGCAGTGTCTCCAGGAAAACCAGGAGGCTTTTTTTCTGATGTTTCTCTAGGCTGTTTAGTTGTTTATGGGATTTTCTTTCTTGCATGACTTACCTTTTTCACTACTGACAGAAATTCAGGTGAGCATTAAGGTGTATTACCTAACTGATGCTGAAACCAAAACATCTGGAACATCTGTCATTTGGGCACCATGGCAGGTAGAGATGGATACATCCCTTGGTGACCAGGAGCCATACCTTCCCCTCTTTTGCTCTGTGTCATGCAAACTTCTTTTTTCTTTGCTTCATGCTAAGTAAGTAGTAGAGCCAGGAGATTACAGAAGATCAGTTCAGTGACAGAAGGATTTGAATATCCTTGCAATATGAGAGACTGATGTTTGAGGCTCTGATTCAGTGCAGCCGCAGCCATAGCCCAGGAGTACTCTCAAGCTGACCCACATCACTGTGAAGTCCTGTGAAAACAAAGCTTACATTCTAACAGAGAATTAACAAATGCCAGGAGCTTTGAATCTGAGGAAAATATAAGAAGGGCCTTCTCTCTATTTCTTCTGTTCCATTAAAAGGGAACATAAAGAGAAATCGAGTGAGCAGAAGCACTGTGGATAATCTCCTACCTGGTGGTGAGTGTTCCAGAACAGAATTTCAGCGCTTGCAGAGTGCCTGTTACCCAGCACTGTTCAGCCACAGGTGTGACAGGGACAATTTTGAGGAACTTGGTTTATCTTTGTTGTAGTAACATCAATGTCTCCAAAACGCATCGCCTGCACAGGGAGCAGAGCTGGGTGTTTTGATGGAGGAATTGCACTCAACTCCCCAAAGTGTCACAGTCTGTGCACTGAAGTATCTGTTAGGGAATAGACCTTAAGTGAGTGCCAGTAGTTAAATGCTAAATAGTGCTGCTATTTCAACATGACAAAAATTATTTCAGCTCGTGTATTTTCCGTTAAGTAGTTTTTGTGTCCTCTCAAATTAAATTAACGCACAAGAGCAAATAAACCACCGAAGGCCCAAAGGATTCTATTCTAAAAAAACGTGGAGTATTTACATGTAGTGGTATAAACAGTAAATGACTGTTGCAATAAGGCCGGCATTATATGAGCAAGTTTCTAGGCTAATAAAAATATTCTAAGGCAAGAAAATAAATGAGCTAGAAAACGCTTTTTAGAAAAATACTTTTTCTTTTTACTCATATGAAACAGATATAGACACAAAAAAATGTCCTTTAAAATAATTTGCCTGAATATGAAATTCTGATTTCTTAGATTTTAATTTCTGTCTCTTCAAAACTGAATGTGTTCACTATATCAAAATGAGAGAGAAATGGTTTTTGTTGGGTAAGTATGACTGAGATATATGGAAAAGAAATTAAAAGTATGTTTTCTGAAACACATATTTTGAAAGAATACTTAATGTATATAATTAATTTTTTAATGTATTTCATTTTCAGGTTGTTTAAAATGAGCCAAAAAGTTTTTGGAGGATGTATACAGACGTGCTATATGAATTAAGTCTTTTTGGCTGAGATTATTATTATATTTTTGATATTAAACGTCATATGTCAACAGCATTTTTGTGTTCATGCACTGGAGAATACTGTTTCACAAAGCACAGCCAATCCACTTCTTCACAGCCCCACCTGAAATCAAGAAAAAGCCATTGTGAACTATCATCTTCAGGATTCCTGAAGCAGAGTTAGACTGTCAGTCTTCACCTTACTGTGAAGCAAGTGCTGCCTTGTGGTTTCCTGTGTGAGACCTGTATGTGCCAACCAGCATCTTTTATACATGCATACATCATGTCTATATATATAGACACATATTAGAAATATTATATATCACATACATCACGTTTAATTTAGTATTTCATCTATGCAGGGTAAACTGTTTGTGCTTTATTGGCCCTGTGATCAGGCATAATTCCACAGAAAAACACAACTGAGAAGAAAGCTGACCTTACCTTTATTTGATTGAATTTTAATTCCACAAAGCAACATTTACAAAAGAGAAAATAACATTGGAACTTTCTAGATTAAAACTGAAAACAGTTTTGTTGATTGTTCTGATGTTTACCTTGAAGAAAATTAGTGTGTTCTCCTCACAAACTCTTTAAGTGCAGGGCCATTGCTGGCATCTAGCCAGTGTTGGCACATTCAATTGGTTATACAACACAAAGTCTAATTAAATGGCAATCTTCCAACCCTAACAATGCAATACTTTCTCTTTTACGTGCTTTCTCATAATTCATTTTCTGCTTCCAAGCATCATGTTTGTTGGGGGTGCAAGTGGGGGTTCCAGAGCAAAATGCTGAGGGCAGTTAAGGTCTGAAGGTGTCCCTGTGGCCCTGGCAGAAAAACGAGTTAGACACAAGGCCGGTGCCCCAAAATGTGGTATTCAGCTTCTGAGCCAGCTTCTGACCACACCTTAGCCTCAGGAGAGGGTGACCAGATATTTCGGACTTCATACTCAGGTTTTTTCTCCTCCCTGTCCCTTCCATTTCAAACTATTCTATGATTCTGTGTGAAAAAGTGAGGAATTTTGTCAGCTCTTCTGTAAGCTTTCCCTCAAATTTCTTAAAGTGCTTTATTTCCTGTAATTTTTAGCTTATCCATATATTTTACATCTGTTTCATACTTATTCTCTACCTACTTTCTTACAGATAAGAGCCTGTCAGAGGTTGGACTGTTGCTCAAAATCTAGTTTTCTATGGCTTTCTAATGTCTCACCTGTCGTGTTTGAGAGAATGTGTCTTCACCTGAAACAAAAATTGCAATGATTAAATGTTTCTAATGTTAAAATTTTACCAAGGAGACATTTGCCAACAATCATTTTGTGACATTAATTCCCAGACAAGGAAGATACTGTCTGAGCACTTGGCCTCCATGTAGGTAAGTACCCAGGCTCATAAGCAAACAGATAATACATTTCACTCTTTGCTGTGCTTGGGGTTACAGCTGAGTGAAGAGACATTAAGCAAAACTAGAACAGGAACATGAGACACATCAGCTGGATGGAGAGGATATCCACAGATATATGATTAAAATATCTGACTGTAGTTCTAGGTCATTTGATTATTTACTCTTAAATCTCCCAGTGCAATGAAAATTATTCACGCAAAAGACACAGACAAATTCCAAATAAGTGCAAAAGCAGCTGCTGTTAAGTAGTTAATCTAGACTTAGACTAGCCTTTAAACTCCTTCACAGGTTATCATGAAAGGAACAAAACATTTCATCTTTCAGAGGCAGCAACTGAGACTGTGATGTTATCTTTCTTACGGTACGGCTTTGAACTGTGACATTTATTCTGACTTCCACCCTCATTCATATTCCTAGCTTCATGCTGAAAGAGAATTTCATTCGTATTTGCAGATATTCTTTTGTAACTTTTATTCAACCTTTACCTTGAGGCTTTCTTTTTCCCCTTAGGAAAGTTTTTTTTAAAATTTGATCAATTGAATTTCATGATCACTTTTGAAAGCAAAGAACACTTTATGATAGCTTTATCTCTGCAACAAAGAGTGTGTTAACAGAAGGGATCCCACTGAGGGAGATTCAAATATTTTAAGAATTGTCAATTTGACTGATACTGTCTATATGGAATCATTTGAGGACATGAAGGTGAACATCTGAGGTGTTATTCTAGCCCATCTGAATGCAAAGCTTTTCTAACTATTTTAGCAGAGCCTGGATTCTGCCCCTTCCTTTTACTTACCTCACTGAAAAGATAACCAAGCAATAAATAAAAACGTGAGTAACGATTCCTTTCTTTTTCTGCGACATAATAAGTGAGCAGGGAGTACCAGCTGGGGAACAGAACGGAAACTGGTGACAGGACAAAGCCATCAAGTGACTGTGAACATGGTCTGATTGACAAACGGAGATGATTCCAGCTTCTGAGATTTCCAAAAGGGGAGCACTACACCATACATGTGCAACAGGCTTGCAGGGCAAGTCTTTGAACCTGAGCAGAAGAGAAACCTCTGAGCAAAAGGGCACAGCTCAGAAGAGGCTGAAGAGGTATATTTTAGCAGTGCTACTTTATAAAAATGAAGTAGCAAGGGAAAAACATAAACCTGTTTACTGAGAAGATACACAGGGCTTTAGATGAAGGGTCATGTCACCTCAACTTTCCTTTTTCCTAAAGCAGACACAGCTGTTGCTGCTTGTCTTTGAAGAACTCAATTATTTTCTCCATTTCCCCCCTTCTTCCTTCTCTGCCATGTTCCTGATAATTGCTTCCTGTATTTTCACATGAATAGGAGTCTGTGAAGAAGTAAAAACCTTAAAACCTGTCGTGCTCTTTCTCCTTCCCAAAGGAATGGATTCTCCTGCTCTGCCATTTAAAGAGGAAGTGAAGGAGTCAGAGCAGAAGCAGGGAGTTAAAAAGAGAGTGTGGAGGTTCCTTGAGCAGTGTAGCATTCACAGGCAATTGTTAGGTCCTCACTGAGTTGTAGCTGGCTGAACAGTGCAGCGCCTAGTGCCTGGATTTGTCTCTCCTTTGTTCTACATAATTCAAATGTGTCAAGCTAATAAGAAAAAAACCCTATCCATACTTAATGAAAGGAAATTATTGAAATAATTCCAAGATAGAGAACCAGTAAGACTGGACTGAAAACTAAGAAGAATTTATTTTTATTTAGTTTGTATTTTCTGAGCTGTCCACTTACCACAATAAATACAACAGTAATTTTGAAGCCCCTACTCATTGAATCTTTCAGGAAGTTTCTGTGGCAACATCACACCAGTCCATCAAAACAATTAGCATTAACTTTGTCTGTTAGCTGACTCAGCACCTCATGACCATCAGCCTATTGGTGAAAAACACTGGGGCCTGTTACTGCTCTGGTTAGTGTTCTGAAGCCTTTTGTTCAGTTTGATGTTTCTGCATTATTCTACTTGGTGTAAGAAAATTACTGAAAAGTAAAAATTTTATTAGAAAAATAGTTATTTTTAATATAGGGTTTCTTAAGTTACTGATTGCTGTGGGGTTTATCTAAAAAATGGGTGGAAAGTATTATGCTTCAGTTAAGGAGCTTTGTTGCATATTCAAGAAAGGAAAAATTCCGTGAACAGCAGTGCGTAGCTTTTCATTTTCTTTAGAGAATGCTGATCCACGCTAGCTTTTTCGCTAGCACAGATTAGTCTGTCTTTCCCAGTTTCACTGCATGTGTCACGCTGATTCTCCTGCTCCTCTCTCTTCCACAACTATGCCAGCCACCCTTCTGAGAGAGCACACAGTCTCGAGACAGGTGCCTCTCCCACCGCAGGCGTGCGCAGGGTGGGAGGCAAGCACAGACCGCCAAAAGGCTGGGTGTGGAGCAGAGCTCCCAGCTGTGACACTCTCTCCGTGTCGATGGCACACTTTGTTCTGCAGCAACTATCATTTTAGTCATCTTCATGAAAGCATATCTAAAAATTACAAGAAACTATAGTGGTCCTTTTTATATAAAAGGATAAATAGAGCATTTTATTAACACTTTTTGCAGCAACAAAAGTGACACAGTCCACATCTTTTTCATTAAACACAGCAAAAGCTATGGTCACGTTTTACATCACTTTGAGGCACAAAGCAAAATACTTCTTCTCTTAAGGTCAAGGTATGATTTGCATTAAGAAAAAAAAAAAGAAGAAAAAACAATCCTCAAGTTGTATATTGCGGTAGCAGGGTTTCCAATCACTAGCACAATACAATGAACAGACCAAGAATCCAGAACGGATTATTACATACAATAATAATCATTTGATTGAATTAAGAAATGGATCATTGTTGTCATTTTAGAGTATTAAGAAGTGGTCTGGTGTTGCTAACTTCAGTTGGTTCAGTTTGGCTCGATCCCAACAACCCCAAGTATATACAACAAGCTAAATGAAGGTTAATATATCATCTAGAAGATTACGCACTTGGTAATGCATTGCACTTATTGCTTGGTACACTAATGTTGCAGTCACTGTTGAGTTATGCTAAAAAGACAAGCGTGATGCCTGTTGGCTTCTTTCAACCCAACACTAGTTATTTACCACTTTGGTTTATTGTGAGTTTTTATGTTGCTCATATTCAGTGTCCATTGTTATTAGGTTTGATCAAAAGACAAATACATCTTTTATTTCAGGGTTTTCTAAAATAACAACATTTTCTGTAATTACAGTATCTTCAATAAACATATCTATGTATACAACTGTGGCACGATGTGTAAAAATATGAAAGCTATTAAGGGAAGTATAAGGGTTAAATTATTCTCTGTTTCTTCTACTGGTTTCAAAATATTCTTCAAAAAAAAGCATCCTTTTTCATAGGGTACTTGCTCATAATAAACTTCTCTTTGGAATTTTGTAAAAGACTATATTTTTTTCTATATTATTGGGTTTTTTTTTCTCTTTCTAAAGACACCAGTACAAGTTCAGAATATACTGCAAAGAACAGAATAATAAAGCTTCGGTTTTTGATAAAGAGATTTGCCAGGTTGCCTGAAAAGTCAGACTTAATATTATATATTGTTTTTTATATTAGTTGATAAATGCAGGGAAGAACATGACAATGTCTATAATTTCATGAGATTCTGTAAAGAATAGAAATAAGAATTTGTGCCCAAACATTCAGTATAAAACTCCTAAATAATTCCTTTATTTATCACAGAGTAGCCTGCAGCATGTAATCACGATAAACATACAATATGCCCTATTTGTTCTTTAGGCTTGATACAATTACCGTTAAGGGAACTGGATCAATCCTCTTAAATGCCTAGGACTCAACCTTTCCTCTTTAAGAAAGTTCTTGTCCTAGACTAAACACACAACTCCTACATTGCACTGAGTAAATGTGTGTCTTTAACACAATCTCTTTCAATACAGTGTAACAAATATATAAGTGCATTTTTAATGATCAAGTAATTTTGGCTTTCTAAAAAGAGCATTAGATGTGCCAACTTGGTTGCTTAGTTGTGCTTTAGTCTGTAATTATGAGTTTTAGCTCTTGTATACTGTAAAGTATCTAATTGCCTCTATAGTTTTGACCAGTAAACCCTTAAAACTCTAATGTTTATAGAACAAATATAACCTAATGAAAGTGATAACATCACAACTCATACAGATTGCACTTTGATGTATTTTTTTTACAGTAAGACCTTCCTGTTTGATATGTGTTTACATGTTTATACCACGTTTTATTTTTGTGTGCAAACAATCACAATGAATTTAATCACAAACACTACAAAATATACCAAATATTTAGGTTTGTTATGAATAATCTCTTTCCTTGTAGTTGTATGAGTCTTGTACTTCCTCTTGTACAAATTCCTCTTTTTTCTCCCAGCCATTAGGCCAGCCACCATTGACCTGGGTTGTAGCACCGTAAGACTTGGTGGTACCATAATTTACATAATTCTGAGTAATGTCCCCTGTCTCTTCAGCAAGTTCATCCTCATGAATAAAGCCACATTTCTCTTCACTTGTCTGTTCAGGGTCTGCCCAGGGCTGTTTCTCTCCTGAAGCAAATATGCCATAGAAGATCACACCTCCATAATGAACTAAAGCAGCAATGAGGAAGACATACTGCCATTCTTCACGTGTCTGTAAAGAAGAAATTCGGTAAGTCAGAGTAGCACATAGATTTACCTAACTCTTCTGAGCTGGAAGATTTAAATTAGGGATTGAGCTTGTGGTAGTCAGCACAGCTAAAACATTTAAGCGTCCATTTTACAAATATTTATATCCATCTTTCTTTGAAAAATTTATCAGTCCACAAAAGCATCAACCTAGTGGGCACACAGTGAAGCATGCCTCAAATTTGCATCCCTGGATGCAAGTCTCAAACTCCAATATGGATATCCTGGCAAGTTTTATAGAAAGGTCTTTCTCTTGAAACCAGTTGTATCAAACGGGAAGATTAGAAAACTGTATTTCCATTTACCTTGTTCTTTGTCATTGCTCCAACAATTATAGGGCAAACCATTCCAGACAAGGTCCCGACTCCATTAGAAATCCCCATTAAGATGCTAGCATACCTTGGGGCAATGTCTAAATGGTTGACATTGAATCCTGCAATAGAAAGGTCAGTGAGCATTCACACCAAGGGCAGAGCAGTGCTTCAGCTGAGAAAAGTGACATGACATTTTTACTATAACATATTTGGGCTGCTTAATTGCATTTCTTTATCCCTGTAAGACTTAAAATGCTTAAATATTCCTAGAGAGACTCTGGGTTTTCATTTTCTTTTCAGAAAATATTTTAAAGGTATACCAGGTTTATTTTCTCCCAAAATTGCAGTTTAAGAAAACCCCAAAACCTCCCAGTAGTGTCTGTGTGGAGTAGAGAACCCAGAAGATATTCAGGCAGGGACAGAGTTTGTATTTCATAGTCCCTTACATCACCATTTAAGGCTGTAAATAACCCAGTTTGTAACATGTTCCTTTCCTATCACCCACATTTTTCTTTTGGCCACATAGACCAGCAGAAGGGAGTTCTTTTCTATTCTTCAATGGTAAATTGGAGAAAAAAGACAGTATCTACAACTGAATTACTAATTAATTTTGATAGATATTTACTTGTTCTCTTGCATTTTCAGCAGCACAGTTCTGTTGAAAATGCACGCAGTAACTATTTAAATAATCAAAGAGGGAGAACAAATTGTTCCTAAAATAAGTGCTTAAATAAGTGCAAACAGAAAGCAAACCTTTGGATAGAGAGAGTAAAGGGAAAAGACAGGCAGTATGATATGGTTGACTTGGGGAAAGTGTGATATACTTCCCATATTGCACAAAACAGGAATGACACCTTGCAGAATGCATGAGATTAAGGACAGATTTGATTAGAGGAGATTTGAGATGTTTGGCACAAAATGAACGCGAGCCTGTTTGAGACATAAGGAACCAGCATGGGAGAGGATACTAAAATCACAGTGAGAAAACAAGGGAAGGACAGGTGACTTTTGTTTGGGGAGAGGCAAAGGTGATGAATCAGCAGGAAAGGGGCATAGCTGAACTTTAATTCAGAAAAGAAATTCTAGTAATTAGGCCCCAAAATAAAATAGTATCATACCAACAGGCCCCAGATTGATAAAATAATACAATATTAAGAAAGCAATAACCAATACACAGTGGAAAAAATAATAAAAGACCTCTATTTAAACAAAGATGTGTAAATTTAGGTATCATTGTGTAATACCAGTCCATTTGTCTTCTATGTTTGATTTCAAGAAAAATCTGTAGTGTACATTAGCATCTTAAAGAGAAGAGAGTCTAATTTGCTGCAATGAATATGGAAAAGATTGAATTATTTTAGCAGAAATAATCTGATATAAAAGCTGTAATACCAAATATACTTTTCTTTGTAATGATCATAAATAATTTCTTTAGGAATTCCAAAGTGAGTGGGCTTTTTAATTACTACCCATGAATAAAAGCAAAGCTAGATGTTCTGTCTCTTAAGATAAAATAGTTTAGTATTAATAATAATATAATCTTACCAGATATGGCAAATCCACTAAAGCCTACAGCAAGCACTAAGAATGAAATAGCCACTCCTTTGCTGTGTGAATATCCCACCACGAGAAGAAGAGTTGCTTCCATACCAAAACCTGGCAAAATAATTAAAAAAACAGGCATCTAATTTAATTCCCTCTCAAATACTGCAGGCCTTAGGATGCCATGATATTTCATAGGAACACAAATAAAACATTCCTTCAGAGTGGGATATAATCAGGTATTTCTTTCATCTCTAAAACACACGTTCTTCCTGTCTCAAATAATCCTTATTCTACTCCTTGTACGCTAATTTATTGCTACTTTCTGACAGTTTTAAGATGAAAATAAATACTTGTGATGTGGTTAGATCATTCCAGCCAACTCTCGTGGGAATATACATTTAACCTGCTTATGAATTTTCCTGCCCTTTCCACAGCTAATGTGGCTTTAACATCTCAGAAGTCAAGGATGTAATCTCAGGTAGTTGTCTGGGCTTTCTTGGTGCAGAGGGTGTTTAGATGAGGAGCTAAGACTGAGTAAGTAGCTAAGAGTAGGCAAATTACCTTCCCAAAACTCATTTGTATCTTTAACAGTCTAAATGCTTTTCCAAATACCAAATAACTATATGGAAATGGCAAATAGGAGCACCTGTGTTTTCTTTTATTTAGTAACAACATCTGCATTACGTAAAAAAATGCAGAAAGTATTGCTGCCTAAGTACATGCAACTGTACAGTTTGTTTCTTTATTCTACACAGAACACAGTATGAACATCAAACCCCTCCAAGAAACTTTTAAATAAAACACAAAGACTTACCTCCACAGTTCATTATCTTTCTCACATTAGTTGTTGAAACAATCTGCCTGCTTCTTAAAAAGTCTGCAATTTGTCCCCCAATAGGAACAATAATTGTCATCACTAAATGCGGCACAGCAGATAAGATACCCACCTAAAATTAAAATTAGAATTAGCAAAGTATAAACCATAAGAAAACCTTGATTCTTCATTTTCTGATGCATTCAGCAGCTAATTAATTATTTCTTTTCAATGTCAGGCTCTGTGTTAAAACTCAAAATCTTGGGTTATAAAATGAACAAAACTGATGATCTGAAGTTTTTTGTGTGTGTTTTTTTAAGATTTTATTTTATTTTATTTTATAAAGTACAGTGAGAATTTTTAAGAACCTCTGATGCCATGACACTTTTTGTTTATATATTGTTTTCATAGTTTATATTTCAGCTAAAGCCTTTCCCTCTCTCATTTATAGACCCCCTGTCCTTTCTTTTCAGAAAATTCATGATCAAATGTGTAAAACTGAATTGCTGCGTTTCTCTTGGTGTTTAATGCAGCTTTGCAGTAAGCCTCACACGCCTGGACAGATTCCCTGTGGATCACCATCATGTGCACTCTGGCCATTTACCCTTGATTTCTGACCAAGCTGCAAAGTGCACGTGGGCAAAAGATATGTCTGAAAAACTTTATCTATAGTGAAAAATAAAATACTAAATATCCAGTGGTGATGTTCAAAGCGCTACATAGCAAAATAAGACATAGTACTTTTGTGATGACTGTTCCAATAGATTATATGTGTGTATTCATATTTACCTTACAGGTCTGATCCAAACTTCACATGAATCACATGGAACCTTAGACCACCCCTGTATCTCACATTTTGCCACCATCTTTTCTCCTTTCTAAATGAGAAAGGGGGAGCAGTTCTCACCACATTAAAGGGGCATAGAGGAAGGTGACAAATTAC
The DNA here is from genome assembly GCA_013398955.1 of Callaeas wilsoni. NCBI lineage: Eukaryota > Metazoa > Chordata > Aves > Passeriformes > Callaeidae > Callaeas > Callaeas wilsoni. The sequence continues at coordinate 18,767 of VWPU01007897.1, read as the reverse complement.
ACTATCCTTCCCAGAACAAGACGGCCCTGCTTTATAAAAGGCACCTGGAAAAATCCATTTGTCAGTGCTTTCTATACAGCTTTGGTGGGATTCTGCAGTCCCTGGGGCAGCAGGGACAGAGTGTCATGGGTCTGCTGACACCTTTCTGATCCCAAGCACCATCTGGTTTTGAGCATTTAACTTGCAATGTAGCCCCAAGTAGATCATTACTGAATCTCATCCTGCCTCCACCTTCCCCTATCCCACCCTTTGTCACAGTTGTTCCTTCACTTACTCATGCTGGTCAAGAAAACAGCAACTGGGATGAGTAAGATTTAAGATGCAAATCCGTGATAAAGATGTGTAACCCTTTTCTTTCCTGTTCTTCACAAATACTACAAATGTAGCTCTGATATTTACTTAGTTAAGATAAAAGCTTTACATTCTTTTTACGTACCTTGCTTATTTCAAATCCAAACACTTCCTCAAAATAAGCAGGCTGACTAATTAGCAGCAAGTAAAAAGTCCAGCTTCTACAGAAGTTTGCAACTATTATTGCATAGACTGGCATAGATGTAAAAAATTTTCTCCACGGTGTTTTGTATTTCTGAAACATAGAAAGGGGATCCAGTTACCATGTTGATCTTTATCAACTATCCATCTTCCCTTTCCTTACCCTTGTTTTTAGCTAGGGTCCAACAAGCACACATATGCACAGAATATAAAAGTTACTACAAAATGCACAAGTGGAGAAACTCAATGATGCTTAATTGCATCACAACAGTCATGTACAGGTGCTTTTATCTCAGTCGTATAAACAAGAACATACATGGACATAAGCCCAAAATAATAATTTCTTTAAAAGGCAATGTTGCTGTATGTAAGGCAACAGTCAAATTTGACACTGCACCTAAACGATTTCATTCAGATTTACTGCAAAAATATATTTTAGCATTTAAATCTTCACTGCAGTATTCTGGTTTTTCGGGTTTTTTTTCAATCAAGCCTCAGCTGAAACTGCTTGGTCAATATATTTTTTGTTTGTTTTATTGTATTTTTAAAATAAATTGCATAAAGAAAAAAAGAAAGACAGATGGACAATCCTGCTGAGTCCCAGCACCTCTCCACAAGCCCAGGCTTCCACCCATCTGTGTTGATCCAAATACAGGATCCATACCCAGATAAGTGCTTGAAAATCACCTCATCAAGAATTCAGGCTGAATTTAATCTACTGTTGATTTGAATATTGGCTTTTCTTAAAAGAAAAATAGCCCATAGATGGATATGTGCAACACCCTGTATACCTATTAAATTACACTTAAGTGACAGGTAAGGATTAACTAAGTGACTTAATTAATGGGAAGCCAGCCAGAAGATCTAACTTGGTGGTATGGGAAGAATTTCAGTTTAAATATTTTAGAAGCAGCTGAACTATTGATGCAAGATAATCACTTTGGGAAAAAAAAAGTAATTAAAAAGCTACAAAAAAAATTAGACAGAAATTGTACCGTCCAAATTAGAATTATATGGACATCCTTCAAAGTAGCTCACTTCACATCAGAATTTCAAAACCATGAACCCTACTGAATGCTCTTGAGTATCAACTGAGGCAGTCCCTCAATAACACCTAAAAATGTCAGCTATCAAAGAAATGACTCTGTAATATTTTCAGTTCCTTATTTAACACGAAACAAAGGTTTTACTAAGACAAAAATTCTTAATTCCTGAGCTCAATCAAGAACCAGTGCTCTGACCAAATAGAAAACATAATAAGGGTCGACTGGGAATGGATGGTGTAAAACTTCAAGCAGATGAAGTGAGGCTTAAACAACTTTTTTATTTTCCTGAATGAGCAAACATGGCAATAGTTTCTTTAAATCTTTTCAGCAGTTATAGAAATAAGATGATTATTAGTTAGCATGATTGGAGCATTGAGTGGCTGGAAAATTCTGAGTTCGTACATGCTTTTTAGCAGTTCTTGAGAGCTAAACCAGTATGGAACTAAGATAATGAGAGGCTTGATAACATGTCTCCAGGAAAATTATTGCAATAAGAGGAAATGTTCCTATGGATTGCAAAGCACGCTCTATTGCAGCTTGCAGTCTTTCCGGCAGACAAAACATAAAATAATAAGGATTGGCATTTTCTGATGTTCTAGGGACCTCAACAGACACTGAGTAGTGCTTTTCCTGCAGTTTGCTTTTAGGAAGAGGAAAACCTTCCAGAAATTACTCTACAGGAAGGAAACTGACTGTTTCAGCTCAAGATACAAGAGAAGTCTAAATAAAGCCACAGTTTCAAATGTAGCTGTACCTCTTTTTTATACTTTGGAGTAGAAAAAGAGGCATAAACCCCATGAGTCATCTGCTAGAAGAACTGGGACCTGTATTCTCTTAGTGCAAAGCCAGTATCTACCCAGAAAGCCACCAGCAGATTTCAGATCTTCCCACCCCCCAGAAACGCATTTGGTCAAATTGTTCAAAACACACTCTTCAGTCTTAAAGGAGAGTGTTTGATTTTTCTGTTATTGTCTTTATTTGGCTGCTGGGATGTTTGTTTTTCTTGCAATCTCATTGGAAACCAGTGTGTTTGTAATATTCTTACTTCCATTGCACCTAGGAGGTTGGCACTCTCTCCAATGCTTTCTTCTATGTATCTCCTTTCTTCATCTGTGATTGTAGGATGCTTTGCAGGACTCTCATATGAAACCAAAAGCCAAAACATGTACCAGACTATACCAAAGCTCCCTTTGGAATGGAAAGAAAGACTTTAAAAAGAAATGCACAGTAAAGCAGCAAACAAAGAGGAAAAATCTGTGAAGAATTACGACAAATTTAAATGGCAATTGTTGTTAGTGCTTCTTTACTGAGCTATCTCAGTTAGAGATAACTCTCCAACAGAGTTTGATCCTGTGAATAATACTTGTGCAAAATACATGCACACTATAGCACAGTCTTTGCTTCATTTACAGAATGATTTCACTAGAAGTGAATATTCACCGATCTTAACATCAAATTGTACAATGAAACGCAACGAAACAGCTTCCATTTCATTTCACCAAACTGTAAATGAAGGCCCATTCTGCTTTAAGATGCTGCTATTTGATTACTGCACTAATTTTTTTACCTGCGAAATAGAACACTGGCATTTTTTTCAACGTAGCAATGCACTTCCTGAGTAGTTTATTAAATTTCTATAAGGCTTCCACCTAATTCACATAAATTCAGAATGGGACATTCTTTTCTGTCAGTGTAGGTTAACACAACTAGTGTGAATAAAGTTATGTAGGTCTTCAGATAAAGATCAGGACAACTTATTCAGGGCAGGTGCTCTAAACCTGCAGTTTTATCAGTGTGAGAGGTGTTAATGTGACCAGAGATACTATAGATCTGCCCAGAAGTTTGGACTGCTTGTGCTAAAAGTGATGAAAGTTTCAACATGAGCTAGCTTTTCTTATTGAACCATTTTGCTTTCCTACATACTCTTCTCTTTAAAATCTTTTCTTTCACTGTTCTTTTCTCTAGACTCTATTTTTAGCTTAGAAGTCCCACTTTGCTGGGCTTTTTTGTCCTCTTAACAGTAGCCTTTACATTTTTAGAAGGGGTAGAGCAAGGTCACACAATACTGGAGTGAAATGAGCAGAAATGCCTACCATACACATAGAACACAGAAGACCACCCAGTATATTGCACTAGAATCCCAGCTAAAGGCATTGCAATGACAGCTCCTGCGTAGGAACCTACAAAAGAAGACGTGGATGGAAAGGGAGAAAAAATCAGCTTCAGAGCACTTGTACAGTACAAATTAAAGGAAGGCAAAAAGACGAAGTTACTTACCACAAAAGGAAGTGGTTGCTAACCTACTTCTTTCTAATGGGGGGGCCCACTTGCTCCAAATACCGTGGCAGGCAGGGTAGGTGACCCCCTGGGGAATGGGTGTGCCACAGGTTAGCTAATGCTGATCAGTCACTCAGTCAATTGTCTTTGCATGAGCTTTTATTTTTAATTGCTATAAACAAGAAGTTGAGAATGCTTTGCATTTTTATAGCAAAATCTGAGCGCGGCCACAGAAAAACTTCAGTATCTATTCGAGTTGAAATGGGTTTTGTATATCACTCCAAATCATTAAAGAGACCATATAAAACAAATATAAAACATGTTTCCTTTTGCTCCCCATCCCCCTTCCAGGAAAGAATTGCAAATAATTAAAGAGTATTAGTGCACAAGAACCAGAATCAAAGGAAGGATGACAACACAGACCCTCTGAAGTCTTTCTGATGCAGGACTGATTTATCCAACTCTTATTTCATTTATCTAACATTTAAAGTATAATTTAGGAAATACAGATTAAAGTGCCACTGCTCTAAAACTAGAAAATAATATCTATAACTGCCTAGAAATATACTTGTAAAAGAACTTTTTCACTCTGTCTTTACTGAACCTTCTTGAGCATGCAAAGCAAGTAGTTGAACGATATTATTTGACTTTATTTTAAACCAGATACTTTTTAGGTCTCTCTTCAAAACCAGCCTTTAACTTAGCAATAGAAAAACTAAACTTGCAGTGTTGAAATTTTAAAAGATGTTTCATGAAATGTACAGTAATTGTCCACAAATTCCTGATTAAGAATTATGGTATATGCATATGCACCATATATATATTATATAGGTTAATAGATTCACTTTTCTCCTAATCTCATCTTTTGTTTCCTCTGCAAAAAGTAGAAAAAATAATAACATTTTGCAATTACTGAGGGTTTCACAAATGTTGAGATGATGAGTCTCAATATGCAGAAAATTGTAAAATACCTTTTTCTGTTTTGAAAGAAGATCCTGTAACCAGTTTCCTGCTCATTTCAGTATTTTATCAATTTTTTTTTAAAAACTATAAAGACATAATCATAGGATTGTCATTATTTATCATAAACCTTCTTCCAAAAATCTTGCTTGGAATATTTTGCATTCATATTTCCTTTAAACAGTGTCAGAGAAATGTGTGAGTCTACAACAGCTATTTTATTGTGTCATTGATTACCCACTTGCTCCTCCCCCTCTCATCTTTGCAGTCAAACACACCTCTGTGCATGCAGATCGCTTGCCAGGAATGGATCCAGATTTACACAGGTATACTTTAGGAAATTGGTTGTCAGTCACCTAAATTTCAGGCACCTTCTGCACCCTTTTATGGAGTTTTTTAATACAATAAAGTACACTGGTTAAAAGAAGTTCATGCAACAGAAGTTTTGTGGCCCTGAGGAGCAATGAACCAGCCATCACAGGACTAAAATAGGGTAAAAGGGAAAGGGGAAAAGGGGAAAAAGAGGAAAAGGGGAAAAGGGGAAAAAGAGGAAAAGGGGAAAAAGGGGAGAAAGGGGGAAAAGGGGGAGAAAGGGGAAAAAGGGGAAAGGAGAAAAAGGGGAAAGAGGAAAGGGGAAAGGAAAAGAAAGGAAAGGAAAGAAAAGGAGAGGAAAGGAAAGGAAAGGAAAGAAAGGGAAGGGAAGGGAAGGAGAGGAAAGGCCAGTCAAGGAAAGGTAAGGCGTGTGAAGGAAAGGGAAGGAAAGGAAAGGAAAAGAAAGGAAAAGAAAGGAAAGGAAAGAAAAGGAGAGGAAAGGAAAGGAAAGGAAAGAAAGGGAAGGGAAGGGAAGGAGAGGAAAGGCCAGTCAAGGAAAGGTAAGGCGTGTGAAGGAAAGGGAAGGAAAGGAAAGGAAAAGAAAGGAAAAGAAAGGAAAGGAAAGAAAAGGAGAGGAAAGGAAAGGAAAGGAAAGAAAGGGAAGGGAAGGGAAGGAGAGGAAAGGCCAGTCAAGGAAAGGTAAGGCGTGTGAAGGAAAGGGAAGGAAAGGAAAGGAAAGGAAGACTCAATTTTTTTCCTCTTTTAAATTATGGTGAGTATCTTATTCATTCCAAAAAAAACATAGCATGGTCAGGACTTAAGATATAACCTTAGGTTTTATTATATATTTATTCTGTGATGCCAATCAGCAAGTAACTGTTGAGACTTACACCAGTATAAGCCGTATGCAGTACAGGAGTTTAGTGAAACTTCAGTGTTAAATGCATATCCCACTGGCTTCCCAGCCAGAGAATACTCTGCTGTGAAATTTTATAGCTGAAGGAAAATCAAATAGCTGTAATTCATACATTGAAATACTTTATACTCAAAATCAGTAATAAATTTAAAACCATTTCTATTTTCCTTCCAAAGCTACAATTGCTAGTTAAAGGCTAACAAACATCTCTGACATTTACTAGTTATTTTATAATTTTTCCATACCTCTACAAGGCCCTGCAAGATCCTAACGAAGATGACACATCCATAGTGCACCCTGGCTGCAGATGGTATTAGCATGTTGAGAGAGGATGTCAGCAGTATAGCAGCACCAAATACTCTGCAAAGGGGGAACAAAAGGGAAGGTGAGCAACTTCAGCGTTGTTCCAATTGATATATTCTGGATATATCAATGTAGATGTTCCCTACATGTGCTCTTTACATGGGGAAGATACTGACTGGACTGGATAAGTAAGTGTCTACTTCCTTCTAGTGTAATAATCTGGCTGGTAAGACCCAGACCAAACATTGATGTATTTATCTATTTAGCATAATTTCCTAAGGAAATATATCTTATGCAATCACAGGTATAGATATTACTTTCCCTACAGACACCCACTTTACTTTAATTTTCACACTAATTTCAACCAAATCTGATTGAATTCTCCACCCTCTGGAAACAAAATTAGAAATTGTCTCCAAATGGTTTGCTAAAACAGGTGGTCAGTAAAAGAGTTTCTCCTGCGCTTTAATTGTAAGAAAGTGACACCATGCATTCACTTCTTCTAAAGCAGAAGAGAATCCACTTTCATACAAGCCAAAAGCAGCAGGAAGAACTTTAGAGCTGTGATTTTCTTAAACATAAGAGTTAATCAATCTGGAAACACATATCTGTAGAAAACAAATTGTTCTTACTGCTGTTTTTTCAGAGGCTACTCACTGAAAATTGCTCATTTTGATTCCACAGCATCCTAACTTCAAATAAAGCACATTACAAAATCTAAATACATGCATGAAGTGGTGATTCATTTTCAGTTCCACTGATTTGACTGAATTTTTGTTTGATTCAATTAATATCCACCCCTTGTAGGAGGAACCCTTTTCTCAAGCACTACTGTGTGTTTTTTTTAAAAAAAAAGCTTTATAATGCAAATATAAATCTGATGACATATGACATCACGGTATCTGATGTGGAACTGATTTGACAGAAACCTTTGACCTTAGCTTGTGTTCTTCAGAAACAGGCACAGTGCCATAAGTCAGCGAGAAACAGACCTTGGGCTAAAGAAGCAGGATGAAAATTCTCCTCAAAGACACACCATTCCACATCGTGTATTTAGAACTGCAGTCTGAACCAAACCTTCAGATAGCAAACTGAGTGTATGCCACTTTTATTTGACACATATTAAAGGGCATGATAAGGAAGTTTAGCTAAAGAGCTCTTAGTCTTGTCTCCTCATTGTGTTCCCCGTGATCTCCATCTCAAGTTGAACAACATTTAGCTGTCTGTACAGCACGTTTCTGCCTTTGCTTGTTAGCATGCTCAATACATTTGCTGGGTCTGACTGAGCACATGTTTGTGTTGCACTGTGAGGACTATTTTGACCTGAATTGTCTTGTACTCTTGATTCTTTGTGTGTAAGTTTCTACTCCAAAACTCCATGCGGTTCATTTCCTTACAATTTAAAACCTCGATATGTTCACATAAACTCCAATGACGTGTTGTCTTAATAAAATCATGTGAAGATAGAATACTAAAAAATGCCATCTCTTTATGAGGATGAGATTTCCACAATTGTTACAGTAGGTAACTGTTTCTTCAAGGAAATTTACTCTAGTTTTTTAATCCCGTATCTGAAATCAGCTTCTATTTGCCACAACTGAAAGCTGTGTTTCCCAGAATGGCCTCTGTTCTCATGTTCACTAACAAGAAGCTGTTTCCTTGACTCTGGTCCTATTAGAAGACAAAGGAAAATGTAACTGAAAGAACGGTCAGAGACATGCTTCTTCCAGATTAAAATCTTGCCTGTATTTAGACACACAAGTACTGGTGAATATTTAGTTATGTCAGAGTGCAGATGATGAAATAACTCCACAGTGTCGCTTGTGAGTCAATTCTCTCTCTGAACTATGCTTTATAAGGATGATTTCCTCTCTCCCTCCAAAAATCTAAGGATTTAAATGTAGAGTATGTTAAATTATGGTTCTTGCAAGAAATGGCTATTTTAAAATTCTTTTTGTGAATACCTGTTAGAAGTGATGTCACGCATGACTATTTTGTTGAGTCCATTTCCTCTATAACTCTTAATCAAGAGCAAATAAATCTTCCTATATTTGCTTTGCATCTCTCAGCACACAATCATAAATATCGTATATCTCCTTTGTGCTCTTTAATCTTCTGTTTATTTCCATAAATACTAAATTCTACCTAACAAAATATTGCGATATAATGGTGTTTTTTGTATAAACTCACTGTTTTATTGCTTTAAGTATCTCACTTAACAATATTTATTATTATTATTTAGCTCAGGTAGGAATGATTTTGTGCTACAGTCAATCAAAATATATTTGAATGCAGCTCACATTTGAATATATTTAATTGGGAAATGGGATATTCTGGGTGTTCCTAGCGCATTTCTAAACTGTTTTCCTGACTCAAATTTCGTAATCCTTTTTTTCCTGCTTACATTTTTTTGCTGTCTATTAAGCCGGTGATTTATGATCCTATATGTTTAATTTCTGCATCTTGCTCCATTTTGCTCCAAGTTGGACAACGGGTTAGAAAGATTAGATTTCATCTATTTTCACGGCAAATTGAACGTGTGTGTGGTTCCATTGTCACGTGCATTGATGGCTAATGTTCATTCCCAGACAGACATCACCACAGCTTCCAGCTTGTTTAGGAGTGCTCGTTCCTCTCCGCGCCCCACTGTGTTTTTACACAGTTTCCTATTTGCCCTCTCGATGTTCTGCTGTCACACAGAATGCAGAGGTGTGGTCCTTATGGGACACACAGGTGTGAGCTGCTGTGCCCTGCTGGACCTTTCCTCAGCTCTGCTTCCCCAGCTGGGCTCAGGACCGAGCCAAGCCTTGCTGCAGAGCATCCCTTGGGCTGACCTCAGCCTAGGAGATCCATGTGGCTGCACTTTCATTCAGAGCTATCCCTGAAAATCCATTTCATTCCAGGCACGCTCCAAACCCCACAAAACGTGTTTTAATGCCATGGCACAAATGAAGAGCTTTAGCAGATTGAAGGTAAACTCTGGGAAAACTGCAGTTTATCATAGAAATAAAGCAGGCGAGACTAATGATGCTGCCAAAATTCTTGGCCCTTGCATTAGGATGGAATTAAAATGCCATGATATGTCTTCAGCAGCCCCTAGTCTTGCAAAAGATTCCTTTCTGACTCAAAATCAGCAACTGTGCAACTACATCTAGAAGAAAATAACTGTATACAGAAGAAGACAATGAATACAGTAGTGATATGTCAAGGAGATGGGAAAAACCCCAGTAATTTCTGGTCCTCAGAAGTGAGCAGAAGCAGTCCTGAAACAAAAAAATTATTCTTTACTTATCTCTTTCTATTTCTAGACTGAGTAGACTCGGTCCCAAAAATCAGAATCTAATACTGATCTTCAGTGTTTTGCTGATATTGGCCTCAAAGGTCGTGAACTGTGACTTAATCCTCCTGTAATATAAGTAGTAATAATAGTGAAATCATATTTGAATGTGAGACATTTGGGATGGGAGAAGAGAAAGAAAATTACTCTGACAGCTCAGGAGAAGTGCTTAGAATGGAATGAGGTTGCAGGGGGAATTAATCTGTTTGGGTTTCAAGTCAATTGGCTCATTTTTCTCTTTGGGGACAAACTAAAGAGAAAGAAACATATTTATTTTCATCTCTGGATTTCTAATCTGTGCATCTGTGCAGCAGCACTATTGTCATCTACCTTTGTCTGGGAATTCAGGTTACATGAGCATTCTGCAATGTGTCACAGATATTGTTACTCAGCTGTCAGCTCGAAAAGTGAGCTGAGCACAGAGCACTTCAGATGCTGAGTGCCAGATGGGTGACATATCGAGTTACACCTAGGATGCCTGAAAGTAAGGAGTCCTGCTTAGAGGCATCCTTCTACCCCAGTGACTGGGAATGAAAACTGCTGCGAAGAATTCACAAAGCTAAAGACCCTTTTAGATGTGTATATGGAGGAATCAATTCCTCAGATGAGTCCCCTGTATTTTTATTTATGTCAATTTTTAATATATTTGACAATTCCACAGTTATCGATGTCCCTATTCTCTGAATCAAGTCACTTTGAAGAAATGAAACTTATAGAAACCAAATGTGTCTTTTCTAAAGCATATGGAGTACCTTAGCAAAATTTGTCCTTTAAAAAAAAATTGAAAAGTAACTCTGTATGTTTAAAACAGATTTTTTTAATATTTGTTTAAACAAGAAAATGCTGTAGTTTTAATATGTGCAAATATATGCTGTATTAGTGAATTATTAATGTAATTTCATTAAAATTCAAAATCATTAAAGAACAGTAAGTCTTGGTCACTTACAACTACAAAGCACCATTGCATGTATTTTAACAGATGTGCATGGACAAATACAAAAGCATAGAAAGTATTCAATGGCTTCCACAGAAAATTAATTCAGACTGCAACTGAATAGTTTTTGGCTCCAAAGTGCCACTGATCATCATTTCATGGAAGATCTATCTACTGAATAGGAAAGTTTGATTATTTTGTTCGTTTTCTAGGGAATCATGCAAGTGTGGGTGGGTGCGTGGGGGTGTGTGTGAAAGCATTTTGCACCACTACAATAAATTAAATTCAAAATATTATAAATTAGTTAATTCTGACTGTAAACAGGAACCTGTGGAAATTGTAACTCATGTTCTTTTCTGAGAAACATCTGCATTTGACAATTTTACATGAATATTGATCATATTCTAGAGAACATTCTTTTCATTGGATGAGGTATGTATATTGACCAAATACCTGATTTGTAAACAGTGATAAAACACTTTCCCTAGTAATCGTTACGAATCAGTTAGGTAAGAGTGGAAAATAAAGAGGACTGAAAACATGAGTTTTCTTGTGAAGTTCTCCCAAACTAGTTTAAAGATTAGAAAAAAATCTGTCACTATAAAAGAAATGAAATTTATTTGGATTCAAGTTGGTGAGCTGGTTTGCCATTCTCCTTACAGAAATTATATGAAATATGTTGAACAAAGACTTGTTTTATGAAACATATATAAAAACTTAAGCTGGGTTTTGACTCTCCTTTGCTGTTCTTTCTTGAACAGTGCTTGTTTGGGAGAGTCCTAGTGCAGCAGCAGCTCTGAGCAACAGAATATGTATCACATCATGTGACTTTTTAGACTATTCTGTCAGCTCAAGATTTCTAAAATTTATTCTTTTATTTTGACTCTACTTACTGTCTTTCATCTGTGACACACCTTTTCCTGCAAAGGGCTGGCAACACAACATTGACATGCTTATGTTATATTTTTATACAACCCAAAGAATATTTTATCTGAGAGGAACTGCAAGGCTCAATGCTGTATTAAATGCTCCATTTTTTCCAGTAAAACATAATGTCTAGAAAGAAGCAAGACAGGAGCTAACTGGAATGTCTGTGGGCTTATAGCAGCTTTTCAGAAACCTTTCTTCTGCAAATTTTGCTGGCAACGACAGTTTGTGATCAACTTTTTAACCTAGATTTTTCTTTGAATATATAGAAATTTCAGGGGTTCACTGACACTTAACACTTCCCTCCTTAAAAAGCACATCTCTACCCATATCAGGTGTGATGAGGGCCTTCTTAGACTTTGATACGGAACACACACGTTTTGATGACCTGAATTTGCTATGGTTTGACATGCCAGGTTTGAAGATAAAAAACATCCCAAAATGTTCATGAGGCTTTTAGCAAAACAGATGACACAAGGGACTGGATCAAGCACCGGAGTGAAATGCCATGCAGAGGCTAAGTCGACGTGTACCAGCCACCGAAAGTCCTTTAGCTTTCTGCCTTCTTCAAACCCCACTAATGCCACTGACTCACACCAAGACCCCAAACAGTTTTCAGGCACTGCCTTCCCTTGCTTGTTCGCTACATCAATGTGTATTTTATGAAAACTTGGGTGCTGTTGGATGACAGCATCATTGGAATTGATGCTGAATGTAAAAGAATCCCGGGTCATTAAATTCAAATGGTTGCTCTTACCAGCAAGTGCATTACATCATCCTTTCATAAGCAGATCAGGTTCCATCTGAGAAGTTATAAGCATTTGCCCTACTTAGTAGCAGTTTTTCCTTTCCAGCTTTTTACTTCATATGTCCAGTATATGTCTTCTACTCATGCTGGTTTATTTTAATGGTTTTAAGCTCTTCAGTTTCCACAGCTGCAATCTTATCTTCTTTCTTTTGCATCACTAAGCAAATCAGATCCTCTGCACCTTGTCTGCTTTTTGTCTTCATTCATTTGCTCACTCTACCAGTCCTCTCTCTTTCCTGTCTGAATTCAGCTGGGGAATCTCTCAACCTGCGGTTTCCTTTTACAACTCATTATATCTATATATGTCTAGATAGAGCTCTGACTCACTCCTTCAAGCTCATTAGCATTGGGACAGCTTGCTCTTTAAATATGTAATCTGCTAGATAATGTTTCAAACCAGGGCTATCTCAGTCAAATCACCTTACCAACATGCAGGGCTTAGGCTGTGGTTCAATTGTCTCTGCTGATTTAGAGATATATAACACACTTATCGAAGGAATCTTCTCTAGGTTTAATTTTAAAATGTTTTGTGGAGTTGTTTGGGAGGATAACTACTGTGTGTTGGACTCAAAAGCTGGACCTCTGTACTGCTTTTTGGAGTGTTTTCTGATATATGGCCCACACGTTACAGCTGATTGTAGCAGGACTGCTCAGAGCGAAGGCAGATTCCTTCAGAGCAGTGACAGTGACATCATTGTTTTCATGCAGCCAACCTAGATAACATTTTGTTGCCTCAAACCCGGTGTACAAATTGTTTTGGGGTGAAGTAACAAAGCAAGTAGAGGTGATTAAGGATACCTGTTGCATAGAGGGCCTGCAATTAACGGACAGAAGCATGTACGGATTTCGTTTCAGTGACTGTTTTATTTATTAGATACCACTGCTAATGCAGTAAGGATTCACGGGGACTCAGGACTAGGAGAGAAGTGGGAGTAAAGGTATTTGACAGAATTGGCATATCTGGATGATATAATCCTAATAAATAAGAAGTTTCTTTATCAGCTTGTTCTGAAAGGAGTGTCATAACACAAGGGTTCAAACTGGGTGATCTTTAAGGTCTCTTCCAACCCAAATCCCCTAAGATTCTCTGAAAGTATCTGGTGTAATTTTAAGTAAACCGTGTAGTGAATTTTATGCAGATAATGACTTCAAAGGATTTTCATCAGTGGAGGATGGAAAGCAAAAATAAGCCCAAATTTCAAACATAACCCTACTCCTGTAGTTATAGCTCAACAAGGAGGGCTAAATTCTGAAAAATTTATATTTAGTCCTGAAAAAAATAGCCAAGAATAAATTTGGTTCTCCACATTTTGTGTCTCAAGGATGACTTCCCTTCTCTATTCAATTAGTTCCAAAATTCCATATTTGTCAATTATGACTTTTTTATTTTTTTCAGCTGTTCCCCATGCATTTTCAGCTGTTCTCCATATTCACCTCCTTGACTGCAAACTGTGAGTAGCCACTCATTTGCAAGATTTATACGACCTGTATTGATTTTTTAAAATCATATGCCTATCATGTCACTTGCTCATCTCCTTTGTAACCCAAACACTCCTGATAATATTTGTCTTAATCTAGTTGCCTTTTTCACTCTGTAATCACGCTGATAACCCTTCTTGGGATAACTTTTACTTCTGTTTATGCATTTCAAATTAATTAAGTGGAGCTGAACCCATTATGGGGAGACACTGTTTAGCTATTCTGTGGCACAGATAGTCATTCTAGATTTTTGTCTAGTACAGGCTAGTTTCCTGATGGCTCTGTTGACCCCTCTACTGTAAACATATCCCTGTGAAATGCTCACCCTGACAATTTGTGATTTCCTAAATGATAGACAGAATGTAGTGTTTCTTTCTGAATCGGGCCCTTAATTTGCATAAAATGGCACAGGGCTAACAAAGCTGGGATTATGCCATGAATATTGGAGTGGTAGACGAACTCAGCTGCCAAAAAAACCAGAGAGTATAATCTACCTTTGCCATTAGAGATGAACACTTATTCCCAAGCGCCAGTCCCAGGTCTAACATGTTTCATAGGAGAATCATTTAAAACTGAACCTCTTTAAAAACAGTCTGTGGCCAGAAGCCATAGCATAACAGCTTTAGTTGGCTTTCTTAAATCGAGATAAACCAGGTTATTTTCATTCATATGTGTATATGGGAGGAGGGGGAATGTGTCTCTGTGCTCTTCGTACTAAATCCTATTATAAGCCCTTCATGAAGCATTAATATGTAAAAGTCGACCTCCCGCCATCTAATCTAGTATAATAAGGGCTTGGATACATTATTAATTTTTGTCACACATCTGAGGCCCCCTTTTATCAAGCAAAACCCCCACCTAAATCCCTTGTTGCATCATTAAATTGTGAAAACAGCTTCATCACTCATGACAGAAAAATGGAAGGACCCTGAACCATATGGCAGAGGGTGCAGCAGTACCAGCTACCAGTTTCCCCAGTCCCCTGCTTGTAAAGACTGGTACTTAAAAGAATCTGCAATGCAGCAGGGTGACAAAATCATCTTGGGGTTTTTTTGTGCAATATTGGCTTTTTTGCCTGGAAACAGATGAGCCCCACACCAGTGCCAGGGATCAGAGACCAGTTCAATCTGCAGGATTTTGGGTTGAATATGAAAGGTGGGCTTGGCAAGTGCAGGTCTGGAGGGTTTCCCTCACAATGCAAGGTCAGCTTAAGTCCTCAGAAGTTGGCACTTGTTTAATCATCCACTAATCCCCTGCTCATGCTGTGAATTAATCATTGTTTGCAAATCAGAAAACACACAATATACCCACCGGCTAAAGGAATGGAACAATTCCTCTTTTTAAAACAGAGAAATGTAAAGATGTGAACTTCTAGGAAATCTTCCTACTTGTATTTCCACACCAAAACTTTACCTTAAATTTTTATGCTTGTTGTCATTAAGGCTGAGTTAGAGAGACTCTGATTTCACTGACATGCTAATGACAGTTTCAGTGAAAATCTGTGGGACTCTGAGACAAGATGCACTGACAGTTGTCTGAAATATCATTCATTTTATTCACACAAATAATCCTATCAGATTACTTGCTGGGAAGAAGGATTTAGCCTTTAATAACAAGAAGAATGGCGCTTGAGAAACAAAGATTAATTTGAAGTGAAATGTTAATTTGTATAATTTCATTCAGATTAGAATGACAATGATGAAGAGTTCAGCATAGATAAGAGATAATTGCATTGTAGAGAAATGTAGTATAGTCATGTAGTTACATTTTTTAATGTGAATAGTGCCAGGATTTGAGCTTTGACAGATAATCAGAAATATAGGTCATTACCATAGGTGATTTTAATTCTTTTAAAATTGGCATTCCATTCCACGCTTTTTGTCTCTTTGTGTCAGAAAGTTCTAATATTTGAGTATACACAAATGAGCTAAAATAGTCACTCAGCTTTGTTTTATAAAAAATAGTCTGTGATTATTGCAGATTTACTTTTGAAACACTGCTTGGCACATACAGTTAAAACTGGCATTTCTATTTTAAATATATAACTGCATTGGAAATTTATTCTCTATTGTGTAATCTAACAATGCCCCATTAATTTCAAAGAATCTTTCCTGATTTACAGTAAATGTTTAAACAGTTCATTTAGGAAATCAGTGAGGAAACACTGCCACAACATTTTAGTACTGCTTTTGGTAGGGCAAGGGGTTTGTTATAGATTTCCAACATAAAAAACATTCAAAGGTTATATCAGAAGTTTAAAATATAATGATATTTAAATTATCTTGAGATTAGGTGATAAAACCGAGTACAGTTTCACACCTTTCCATATGTGTGTGACAGCACAGCAGGTAGTTTATTCACAGAGAGCTGCAGTAGCATGAATATGAAATAGAGAATATTAATTTGAATTAAATTATTAAATTTCTATATTAAAAAAACCCGTGTGCTTACTTATAGGGCCATCTAGCCTGAAATTCACTATGGCAATAGCCCTTAACACTTTATTATCCCTCATATTTTGCTTAATTATCCCTCTACTGCAAACATTTCACAACAGCTAAAACATAACTTCCATTATTGGAACTTAAAACCCAATGAAAAAAGCTATCACATAATTTCTCTGTTTGGACCAGTGGTGGGTAGTCATTATTGTTACTATTTAAGCTTTTTTTCATTTATATGGCTGTCAGTTGCTGACTGTTGCCATCCCTTTCCAGAGGACTAAAGCATACACTTATGCCAAGAAATTTTTCCAGTGGAATTATATGCATACGTAAAATCAGATTACCTCCTAGTAACCTTTTTATATACATGTATCCTGAATACATAGTCCTTGCTATTTCTTTCACTAGGCATCACTTTATACTGTCATTTTGAAGCAGTTAAAGATCTCTAAAGCAATCTCTAATTTTTCAACACCCATACTAATATGAAAGTGTCCAAATTACCCACAAAAATCCAAGGTCAATGCCATTGACTTAAATACACTCATTGCACTAAATAAAGAAAAATAAACATTCTAGGATTACACTGATTACTTTAGTAGAGCATCATGCTGGAAGCTTGTGATGTGTTTCTAGTCCCACATGGTTTAAGATCCCACTCAGTGAGACTGCTTTTCAGAGTGGTCCCTCCCTCTCTGACGTTACTTTACACTCAAGTGTCATATATTGAACAGGATTCACTCGACCAAAAGTTTAATATATCATCTGATCGACTGGATCTTTTTGTACCCACAAGTTTTTCAGCACTTATTCCCCAAATGACTGATCAAGTGTGAAGACCACAGCAAGTCTCAGCAGTATCATAATGGTATCCGAATCTTTGAAAGGTTCATAAACTCTAGCCAGATAATCATCAGTCTCCCAACGTGATGACTATCACTAGTCCGGTTACAGTCACTGACTTGGTTGTGAAAAACACAAAGAGAAAAGAAGGGGTTTCATCACACCACTTGGGGCAGACACCCCAAGTAACCTGGGCTCTCCACAGAAGAATATACAGGCACCGAGATGCCTGGGAATGATACAATACACCTGAGGCATGAAGTGCTTTCACAGGAATAACACCTAACTAGATAAAATACACCTAGCTTAACTGGAATAGTCCTCAGTTACCGTCCTAAATGTAAAGATATGTGAAGAAGAGAAAAATCTTATGCCAACTTCTGTGTTTCTTCTACTAACTTTTCCTGGCAATGTCCCTGCCATTGTCTTGCAAATCTTTGTAGTTGCATCACTCTACATCTGAATTGGTTCAAATGGCTTTCTGATGTTGTTTGGGTGAATGAAGACAGCTTTTGATTCTCTGGGTCAGATTCTGCAGCCTTTACTCAAGCAAAACTCCAATTAATCCTGAGGAGTTACAGACTGCAAAAACGATAAAAGGAGGAAGAAAAGGTAAATAGTCCTTTAAATGGCTGTTAATAACTATTTGAAAAAGCCTTTTACATTTCTGAACCATTATCAGAAAGATGGCACTTTTAAACAGAAAGACAATAGATGCTCTAACCTTAAAATTATGTGTTTTGATTTATTTGTTTTTAAGGGTAGGATGTTAGTGTTTTCTGGGTTACAGAGTATCTCTCCGTTTGTAAATACTCATTTCCACTGTAGATCTGTCTAAAAGCTATTTATCTTGAGGAGACCTTTTTTTGCTTTAGCCACCCTCTTTCCTTCCTCTCAGTCTCAAGCACACATAAACCATCCTGCTTGTCAGGCTAAGCCTCTCTGCCCATCCAGGCCTTTAGAAGAGAAGAGTTAAGGCTGAGTTTAGTATCCATTTGCACTTGGCGTGGTACTGATTTGAAGAGTGGCACTAGGACCTTTGCTGCTTCTGCAAACGATGAGCCTGTGGCATTAAGCATGGATGTGAAAGCCTCATGTGTCTTGAATACTCAGTGGATCTAATTAACAGGTAGAATCGCACCCTGGGTGCTTGAAAAATTGCCAGACACCATAGAAACGAGTCCTTAAGTCCCCGGACCATCTGCACTTTCTTTTCACTGTGGAAGTCTCATTTAAACATGTTTTTCGACCATTCTAAATTCATTTGTGCGTTAATGAAAAATTCCTGCTGATGGTTTTCCTTTTCATTAAAACAAAAAAAATCATAAAAATTTTTAATTCAATCACAGGGGGAGAAAAAAGATCTCTCAAGCTTTGATGAAATAATGAATGTTTGAATTTGCCTCTGAATACGTGTTGTTTGAATATCACTGCCACAACCTCCTTAAGTGACTGTTTAAAGGAAAAGGAAACCAACATGAGATACATGGTTTTTACGCCCGCAAAAACCAGGGCGTCTTTTGGAGGGGGGCGAGCAACGCACCATCACGGTGGAGTTTGCGGATCGCATGCAAGCGGTCCTTGCCTTCCTAAGGTCCTGCCTTTGAGCGGGGCTTAAGTCGCGGGGTGCGGGGGAGCCGCGCCTGCCCGGGGCTCAGCCCCGCGCCTGCCCGGAGCTCGGCCCCGCGG